>JARKHS020034916.1:0-44135 GCA_030143305.2 Amblyomma americanum
CCCTTTATACTTCAGACATAATATGTGTTATGCGAATTGCTTGCAGGTTACACTCTCAAAACCTAATAAAAGCGAACAACTCGCAGGGACACATGTTGAAACCTTCGAAACTTTGCCGTTCATTTCATATCATAAAGCTCAGAGTAGAATTAAACCAGGAGCCACTGTTAAATGAACCCTGAAGCAACTATTCCTAACGGCGAGGCTGTATAAAATGCTACCAAAGACGCCCTACCTCATTATCGTCGTCGTGAATGAGTCCGCAAGCCTATACTATTTCTTCTGTTTTTTAAAACAAAGACAATTTATTACTTTGCAGGCCAAGCCAACATGTCCAACATCTTCGCTGTCAATCTGCTGGCTTCGGTGGCCGCCATGCTTGCTAAGCTTACGAAATAAAATTTTAGATGTGCAATAATTGTTACTTTCTTTTCCGCCAAGTTAGGCGGAACACAATCTTTTAACTGCGGCGAAAACAACACCGAAACTTTTTCAAATTATCAGTCCACGATGCACCCGTAGTTACATTTGCTCCCTTTGGCGAAAACGCCGCACCATGTGAACAATAGTCAATGCTGGAGGAATTTCCGCTCCTTTGCCACCCGTCTCTCTTCCTTCTGTCAGCACTTAACGATAATTGCCACAGTCGCGGAAGAAAAGATGTTAACTGCTCTGATTTACTCAATCCCATTTCTTAAGCCTATCGCCGTGAAAAAACTTTAGACGGGAAAGCTTCAACTAATATTTTTTACCAAAAAGCGCACCGCTACTGATATCTTGTTTTTATACATCGGCGTGGCAGTTAACTACGCTCGCATCCAACTAATCAGCAAGCCTGAATGCAGATTTCCCTAAGCAACCAAATTAAAAAGGAACAATTTCACCATGAATTAGCGGTCAATAAAATGGATTTAGTACCTATCAGTATATCCTGAGTAGAAGGCCATCTAATAAACTGTCGAGAGTGTAAATTATTGACAGTGGCCCTGATTAGTCCCACATGGGATGAGTATCGCACCCAGTACTAATTGGGGTCCTGTCATTAATTTCACCCTTCTTTTGATGGCTTCTAAACGGGACATACTGAGAGATTCGGAAACAAATTATTTAAAAGCAGCTTAGTCCAGAAGGTTTTCCTATTTAGCATTGTACCCCACTCAGTCAAGTTTTAATTGCGGATCTTTGTAAATGCCTGCGGTTCATCTTAAAGGAAGAGTATGATGAAAATTGTGACACAAATGCGCCCCCTATGAAAGGCTAGAATACAGCAGCAATGTTTAAAACACTTCAATGCAAACTTTCTAACCCATTTGTGTGGTCATTTTTTTTTCAGCGCTGCTGATTATGGCACCCAATGGAGCAGAGGCGATTCCTCCAAACGTTATGGATACTATCATACAGGCTCTGGGGAGGGAAGAAGACACGGCTAGCAAGGAATGAAGTTCCCCGGTTTCTGAATAAACACGGGCACAGAACGACATTCGTATTTATTCGCTTCGAAATATACAATCGAAAGAACAAAGTCTTCATTGTCAAACACTTACTTTTTGTCAATAACTCTTCACAAACACCACTACACAGCTGAACCTTTCGCCGTCTACAACCATCGCTTGGTGATACAAGAAATTTCTTGCTGTAATGCGCCACATGGCGATGGTAAAATTCAGGCAGAATGGTATCAGTATGTTAACGGCGCTCCCACGCCTGCTTTGATCAAATGGCAGCAGATACTAATCGCAATCTATATAAAGTGAATGGAAACGCTCATTATAGGCTGCGCTTATTGTAAGGAATGTAGTGCAGCGTTCTCAAGTCAATCCTTCTAAAACAGCGCAGTCAAGACCAGTAAAATGGAAACGTACATTAACACTTTCCAAATCACGTTTTGTTGTCTTACTCAATACGATAAATGTTGCGCTGGTAACACAAAGCAGAAACGAAAAGCCCACCACAGCCCATTCAATACGCTGCAAAACATTTGGCTTCGCATTTTATGACCTTGCTCTCTCAGAGATTACAAACGTGTTGTACTGGTATATTATCATGTATATTGTGGTGATTGCGCAACGGGGTTAAGATGGTATGTGTAAGGGTACAAGTCTTTGATCACCGCAAAGCGAATCTGGTATTTTAAAATAAGTGATAGTCGTATTCCCTTAAAATTTACGTATAAAGATTAAATTGGCCCGCCTAGTTTAAACCAAACGTTCAATATTATGCTTTGGCGCCACTGAGGTTTGAAAATGAGTGAGCTTTTAACAACGTATTCCGTCTTGTTTAGCTTCAAAAGCACAATGGATCCATAAAGATTTCTTAAGTACAGGACACGCTGCCCGCTTTGAGGTAAAGACTCTCGAGGAATCTAAATGTTTAAAATATTTATTCTGTTGGAGTGATCATTTAATGTTGACTCTTCCAAGCAGCTCAGGTCCAGCTAGGCATCTTCAATTGCTGCTAAACGTCTGGTCTTAACGTACACCACTCGCAAAATGCGGTTGGAAAGGCAAATGTGAATTTTAAAAATTTGTTCTTTAAATTAAACCTTACGTATCTGATATTGCACCCTAGAACAGCTGGTTCCAATTCAGCTATTAAACTTGTACCAGTGCTATCGTCCCCGAAATCGTACACTCCATGACACACAGCCTAGACTAAGAGACCACTACTTTATTCACTTTACGATGGCAACTAACCCCACACCACGTTCAACTTCCCCATTGAAGAGAATCGGAGAGTACAGATTCGCTAATCGTACTATAATTAACTAAGAACATGAAATTGACTCAATAAAAGGATGCATGATTTCTTCGACAATTCCGTCATTGAATAATGACGGGACCCCAAATAATGACCCCTCGGTAATGCCAAACGGCCCTGAGGACTTTATAAATGAAATTAATGAATGAAAAAATAATGCGGTTTAATACGGAAGAAATTGACGTTAATAAGCAAATTTCGCCTCTCCTATATCAATTCGAGTAAAAAACGCCTCTTTATTCACATTGTCGTCCAGAAGCTATTGATAAAGACAAAAGCTTTTCCAGAAACGGAAGCAAGTCAATAACCCGTTTCTAATCCTTGCGTTCAACCCAGGCCCTTCGAATTATTGCATTTCTCTTTCAAAGCGCCAGAACGTGATTCCTAACCAACACTTTTTCGATCGTTCTGTATGGTAATGTTTCAAATTTTGGTCATGTATGAATGCGCCTTATAGGAGCGCTTTATCACTTGCGAATAGAAAAAGTAATGTCATCCCTGATCCCGAATTCTTAGGTGTGCTTTACAGTGTTTCCTGTCCAAAATCGACTCAGGCTATGAGGGATGCCGTAGCAGAAGGTTCCGGATAATTTCTACTACACGGGTTTCTTTAACATTGCCTAGACAGCATACAGTACACCGACCTCTCCGATTTCGCATCCATCAAAATAAAACCATCGTGGCCGGTATTGAAACCACGTCTTTAAAGTCAGCAGCCGAACACAATAACCATGAGCCATCGCGGAGGCTTCTGATGACGAATGGTGTGATGACATCGTTGCAGTGTTTTAAAGATGCCGCTGCTGATGTAATACACGGAATACAAACTCTCACATTGCTTCTTATAGATCCTACAGTAATATATTAATCTGAACAGGTGAACGAGATGCCAAGATTGAAGATTTCCTTCACTGGTTGTGGTGGTGAAAAAATTCGAAAATTTAGAAATGCACGGACCTTAATTCATCGGTGACTTCGGCCATCGTTTGTACACAACATTCCTGCACAGCTCTCGGCCGCTGGTCTGCAAAGTGTGTAACACGGAACCGCTTTTAAAATAATGTAACAGCCATTCTCTTCTTATTTACAGTGCTATTGTATTAATGAGCATTGCTTGCTTATTATTAGGCACATATTTTATTTTATCCTCTATTAACTTCATCAACTTAAGCTCGTCTTTTAGTTCCGGAGGACAAGATTTTCGCCAACACTGTTCACTTGAAACGCTTTCTTTTTCTTTTAAGATCTGCTGAGACTCCTCTCTACACCCTGGATCGGGACTAGATTGGGTGTTTCTCAATTTTGCGTGAGTGTGTTACAAACTACGCCATGGTTTCTCCTTCTAAAACAAGTCCTTTATACGTTCACTACCGCATCGCACCATTGATGAAGTGATTCCTCACTAACAGCGCTCAGTTTTTAGCAGTCTATAGTAATGTTTCGTATGCATGTCTTTTAACATACAAGAGGTCAATAACTACCACGTGGAACACTTTTTTGTTGTTATTATAGACAATAAGCGCAACAATGCTGTTCGAATTTTTTAATATATTAAGCTTTTCTTCTACGGTTGCGTTCATTAGGTTGTGATAAATATTCAGTGTGAAAAACTCTTCTTGCAACTTGATTTTGGTGCATCTGTAAATGGCCTAACAAGTCGCTTATTACTATAGGCGCTAAAAAGTAGACAAGTGAACTCGTGCCGTTCAAATGCACCATTGCCGTACCTCTACAGTTATTTTTCAGTGTACTTAGAATTTTTCATTTCCTAATAATATTTGAGAGTTAACTTCATAACTTTTCATGCCATGCTGAAAATATACATCCCCTACAAACTGATCGCACACTCTATTAACTGCATAGCAACGTTTCGCAACCCCCATCAATCCACAGTTAGCATTGAGCCAATGATTGATCCGACATTGCGCAGGTGGCTGAAACCAACTTGAGGTGGATTGAGGTGAATCATAAGGTAAGGCTCATGGTGAAAACTCGTACGAATACACAACTGCTAAGATCCAAAACTGATTGAACGGATCCGTTAGGATCCTTCAGTAATGGACGGTGCGCCCACTTTTATTTCGCTCATTCTTAATACAGAAAATTATATCCAGGTGCTGTTTTTCAAAGAACGCAGCTTACCATAATTAGGATTTTTTTCAGTTAAACACAAGTTTGAATGGAATAACTTATCAGATGCTGTCTTCGGCTGGTCGCTCCCGCGATCCGGTTAGGATTTGGCAGGGTGGGAGCCGCTCTTGCACCGAGCGCAAAGCGAGACTCGTCAAGCTGAATGGTCAGCGAATTCTTAGAGCGGAAGCGCAGGAAGTAGGAGGACGTAACTTCCGGAAACCCGACAAGGCACCGCTGGTGTCAACATTAGCCGCACGTGGTCGCACACAGCCGGCATCGCGCTCGCCTCTTCCGCTTAACCTGCTTAATCTATCGCTACCTCGACTCTCCGTCTACGGCAAAAATGAGCGTCCCGTGGGACCACTCTGGATATACCTCACCAGCCGAAGTCCTGTTGAATATAATGGTGGGCGGTAAGACACGCCTTATTTGTCGTCCGCACGAATAACGCGGTTTCGCGCCTTTTCGCACCGGCGTAGTTTTGACGGCTGTGGAAGTTTCCAGTGACGTACGATGCCGAAAGCTGCATTGTGGTTTTGCCCTAATATCCGGCACGTTTAAAAAACTAAAAAATTAACAATAAGATTTGCTGTGGTGTGAATGTTTTCAACTTTGCGTTTTTCCTTCCAACGTGCTCCGTGCTTACGCACTGCACAATTTGTAGCAGCTAACGGCGCACGCTCGTGCATGTTTCTTTCTTGCCTTACCACCTCCAGACAAACTTCAGTGCAATCTGCCTGCCCTGGAATGAATATTGGTCTTAGGTCGGCCATTAGAATAAGCCTTCAGCAATAACACAACTGGCACGGCGGATACATTTTTTCACGAGGTCAGTAGAAATGCGTAATAAATGTATTTAGTCCGTGTTCATAATAGCCGTGTCAACAGCATGTCTAGCATCCTGCACTTACCTCTGTGTGTCGCTACACAGCACGCTTTTTCTACATTGAAAAAATTCTTCTAGCACACTCCTCTGGGTTTCAGCAGTGTGTGTCTGTGCGAAGCCTCCGATTAAATGGCGTAACTGGTTCGGCGGACACCTGAATTCTTCTGCGATTAAACGGTGACGTCCACCTACAAAACTGAAGCAGTTATGCGCCTTTCCTTTTCTCAAACCCAGGCAAAGTTCCGACCCCTTTCATTTTGAGGAAAGGACGCGCGTATAACTGGCTGCCTGGGTCAGTTTGCACCTAAAAAAACGTGCTTTCGCGCAATATTTAGGGTTTAGCAATTCTAAATCTCCAATCATTTTCATGTTTTCTCT
The DNA here is from genome assembly GCA_030143305.2 of Amblyomma americanum. NCBI lineage: Eukaryota > Metazoa > Arthropoda > Arachnida > Ixodida > Ixodidae > Amblyomma > Amblyomma americanum. Next base: position 6,155 of record JARKHS020034916.1, read on the forward strand.
ACACACAGGAGGAAGACCAAACAATCTCTGAGTTACGACTCTTGAAGAAGCCGAGCGAAACTGTGGTTTCAATTGGTTATTTCAGATACAAGACTTTCCTGAATGCATGTTAATACCATAGTAATTCAGATGCAGTTGGCAAACCTGAGTTAGCTACCCTACATGCATCAAATCCATTCGTCTTTCTGCCACTGTTATGCTTCATTGGTGAAGCTGCATGTGTATTTTTATGCACCCGTCCGGAGGATGCTTTCATCTGACTTGGTGGGTTGAATATGCCTGAAAAAAATGAATATAGGTAGCATGCATGAAACTATACATACTTGTTTCGTCATGCTTGAACGTTTCACCTAGAGGTAAACATATATAAAACATACATAAAAAGGCCGCCGCGGTGGCTGAGTGGTTATGGCGCTCGGCTCCAGGCTCGAAAGACGCGTGCTCGATCCCGGTCGCGGCGGTCAAAATTCGATAGAGGCGAAATTCTAGAGGCTCGTTTACTGTGCGATGTCAGTGCACGTTAAAGAACCCCAGGTGGTCGAAATTTCCGGAGCCCTTCACTACGGCCTCCCTCATAGCCGGAGTTGCTTTGGGACGTTCAAGCCCATAAACCAAACCAAACCATACATAAGAAGATCTTAATAAAGATAAATTTTCACGTATAATTTATATTTAAACCAAAAAAAAAACACGCAAACTTAATTGTGAGATTTTGCATTCAAAAATGTGTACAAAAGCTTGTTTCACCCATTTCTTTTCCAACGCAGCTTCATGGGATGAACGACAAACAAAGCTGCTTTTCGTTTATTATGCACGCTACGCCAGAGACGTGGGCCCACTCAAGAAATTTTGTATCAAGCGAGCTATGTTAGAGGAAATTGCCTGCGACACGTTCGAAATTCTTAGCATTCACCACGCTGCTGTACAGTGCGAAACACGCCTCAGGTCTGTGTCAAAGCAGAAGAGGAATGAAGACAAACACAATAACACATCAGGAAATTCCCACTGCCACGTAGAATATGAGCAATGGTTGGATACCATAAAAGCTACAGATGACAACTTTGAGCCAAAAGTCTTGCGAGGTGTGAACACCTTCAAGTAGAAGAAATCATTGGCTATTTAAGCAAGTCCTTGGCCATCAACCAGCGCAGATGTCCAGGAAAACTCATAGTTCAGTGAAGATGCCCTGCCCTTGATATCGTCGGGGGGAGACTGTCCATTCGAAGCCGATACAGACTCGCGGTACGAAAAGACCAAGAAAAAAAAGACCAGACAGGAGGATGCGCCCAAGCAACTCTAGAATGCAAAACATGCTGTTGTTATTTGATCAAATGAAAAATTGCACAGCGTGAAAGAGAAAAAAGGAAGATAGGGAACAAAGGAAGGAGCAAAGCCATCGAAGGCTGCTAAAAGCAAATTCCGAGCACGCGGCACTTTTACAAACTCTAGCAGAAAAGGAGTAGCATCCAGAACTCAGTTTGAGATTTGCAGTCCCCGTAAAGAAAATATAGCCGAAGGGGTTGCTTTTAACCTATTCAGTTCGGCTCCATAGCTCATCTAGCAGTCCAAAGCTTGGGAGGACGGAGGACTTGAATCCATACCTCTCTGCAGACGTTACGGCCACTGAGGATGCATAACGAGGCCTACAGGAGGCCTCACAAGGAAACCAGCTTGGGCCGCAGACTTTTGACAGGAGGTACACCTCCCGTCGAAGTGATTATAATTTATTTACACCAACACTTTTTCTAACATGCAATAAATGTTTGCTCTGATCTTATTTTTCATACAACCAAAGCATATCATTTGTAAAAACGCTTTGACAAGTAGTAGTAGTATATGGGTTATTAAATTATTAATAAAAAGGAACAAAAATATTTTTGCTAGCCCCGGCATCTGCCATCAATACTGAAGCACCGTAGCTGGAGCAACGGAAATAAAGGACAGCAGGCCGAATGGAGAAATGAAATGAAAGAGGTGAGGGGACAGGACGAGAGGATAGGAAGAATACAGTATTGTACACAAACACTATTTACGCAATAATATGTATAGGTTTCGTGCGTGGCGAGTTCATGATGAAACATATTTTACAAAAAAACATTTGATGTGGAATAAATATTTTTACAACAAACAGTTAGTCTCTGTGAATGCAGTTTAGAACTTATCGGCCATGGAATTTCTCTTCTAATCGCCCAGTCGGCGAAGAGCGCCTTCACTTTCGGACACAGGCTGTCGATTTTCCCTTAACTCAGCTAGGCTGAGCCTGTTGTGAACGCAAGCATCAATTCTTTCTTTTCTTTCAATATATGTCAGGAAATCATTGACGTCAAAGTCACCTCCATCCAAGCCTATGTTATGCAGCACACAACATGCTGCGAAAATTTTTTTATTTTGTCTGCAGTTTTAAAATAGACGTACCGAAGCTGCCGAAACCTTTGCTTCAGCATTCAAAAGGCACTTTCAATGATTACACTTGTAGTTCATGGCACTGGTTTAAATTAATTTTGGCTGCTGTCATTGGCCGGTGTTGCTTGAATGGCGTCGACAAGTTCTCTCTAATGGGATAAGCGACATCACCTAAAATTTGGAACTTGTTGACTTCACACAGATCAGGCAAGTCTTCGTGCACTCGAGACAACCTCAACACTCGTGCATCATGCACTTTGCTTGGTGTCCCGGTGAACGCATCCATAAATCTTCCTCTTGCATCGCATATTCCTAGCATAGTTATTGACACTTGACCATGTCTATTTATGTAAGTAGACCTGATCTTGTTGTCAGGGCACCGTACTGCTAAGCAGGCTCCACCACAACATCTAATGACATTTGGAAAGCCTGCAAGCTGGAAAAGATGAGGCAGCCACAGTTACAAAGGGAAATCCAGGAGCTTTCCCATTGTTGATCTATGAAACTGCTCAAGCATGGTGGTATAACTTTGCAGCAAATGGGGTATTTTGGTACATGACAGCAGTGTTCAAGTTTAGGCGAAACCAACAGGTCCCTAATTTTTGCTTCTGGGCATTTTCTATTTGCTTCAGTTTTAAAAAGTAAGAAAGGAGCATTCTACTACATGCTTAAGTCAAAAGTTAGAAATTTTAATGCATGAAATGTTGCAATATCTAAACATAAGCATTGTTTACACTGAAGTAGCCCAAGGATCATGGACATGGCATTGATGAAATTAATTGTTCAAGGTTTAACAGGAGGCTATATATAAGAGGGATTTAAGCGCTCACTTTCCAGAAATCTTTGGCCAACGTGTGCTTGTCTGATGAAAAGTGAACCACATTCAGAGCTATTTGGCACAGGAAATCCAGGACTTTATTTATGACCACTAGCTGGGTATACTCTGCCATGTTGAACAATACAGAACACTCCCGCATCAACGACTTGTTGGCAGCATACCTGTTAAACAAATACAATAATTATAATTTATATAACCGGCAATCACTATCAAACACTCTTGCGGTTACAAGATGAATAGAAAGCATGATAATTTAATACAGCTATTCTGAGCAAGCCTTGCTACTTTCATCCAGTCTTTAAAAATTTGTTCATAGCATGCCCTTATGTGCCAATTAAAAACATGCTGGGTTCTAATAAGAGGTATCATCGATTTCTTTTTACGCAGCAATCTTTTCAAGCGCATACAATACAATGATTTTATAGAAGTATCCAAGACTCAATTTTAGAACACGTGCATGCTGAGGGAGCTGTGAGCTTTGGTAAAGCTGCCGTTCCTTCGGGCAGTTTTTACTCACAGCCACCTCTTTGATGGAAATTAACTCTTTATTATTACTATACTATAATAAAATACATATTCAACTGGAAGAAAGTATAGCAAACATCAGTACGACATAAAAACATTAGTGAGGTTGCATATCTTGTTTGGTATCCACAAACAGCCACACAGCTCAGAAAAAACTTTCATCTGTCACGCGCATTATTCTGATCCCCACATAAACGATTCTCATTTTCTTGGTGCTTAAAACTAAGCTCACCAGACAAAGGAAAAAATGTTTTCCGCCTGAATTTGTTTTTCATTGTGGCATTAAAAGACATTTGACATTTTTTCTTCGATTGGGCCTTGTATTAATATACTGCACTTAATCAATAAAATAAAGCTTGGTGTTGCTATTAGTGATATTGCACAGTAGTTTTAGGGGGTGCGTTTCGCGGCGCTGCTCGAGCTGTGGAAGGCCAGGTAGCGTAAGAAGACTGATCACTTAGCTGTGCCTACCACAGACGTTATAGATTAATTGGAGACCTTTACGTTGCATTCCCTGAATAAGGTTGACTTTAGTTTGAGTATGCGGGTCCCAGACGATGACGGCATCCTGGAGTAGTGGACGTATGAGGGCTGGCTAAGCAACTAGTTTTGTATTTGACGTGAATTGCCTTAATTTATGTCTTAGCGTCCAGGCCATTTGAGTGGCGCCTGAGACTACCTGCTTATTGTAAGCGCTCCAACTTAAATGGTTAAGGATATGTAAGTTTAAGAAGCCGGAGACTAATGTGAGAGTAAAGAGATGGTTATTGTTCATAACGCATATCTGTGCGCCTAAATAGATATAAGATGACTATGCGTACATATGCATAGGAATGCCACCAAGAATATGTGTGAAGTGTATGCCGCCAAGAAAATGAAATGAAATAAAAATTGGTGCTTCGAGGAAAGGAAATGGCGCAGCTTGCATCTCTCATCTCATGGACACCTGAACAGCACCGTAAGGGAAGTGGTAAAGGAGAGAGTCAGAGAAGAAAGGAAGAATGAGGTGTAGTGGTGAGCAGTTCCGGAACAACTTCGACCACCTGGGGATCCTTAACCTGCACTAACATCACACACCACATGGGCGCTTTTTTGCGGTTCGCATCCACTTAGACGCGGCAGCCATGGCAGGGTTTGAACCCGGGAACTCTAGCTCAGTAGCCGAGCGCCCTAACCGTGGAGCCAACGCGGCGGGTCAGGAATATGCCACCGTTGCGGTGGTTTGTAAGGCCGAACTAATCACTTTAAGTAAAAAATAACATGCTGAATAAATTTCATATTCCTGTCTAAAATTCTTATCTAAATAAGTAGCTCTACCTCAAGTCAGTGGATGGTGCCCGGCCTAGCGCACCGATGCAGCTATGAGAACAGCAATCTGAGGTGAATGGGATTAAATGATCATGTCTTTTGCAGGACGAAAACGTAGAGTGGTATTTTGCACCACAAAACAACTGCTATTGAGGTCAGCGTTGTTTTGAGATCCAGATTGGTCACAACGTTTTTTTATGTGAAAATTGTGGTCTCGTCTGCTTGTGAAATGCAGTTACTTGACTTAACGTATGAAGCACTTCTTTAACAAATAATGCAAAAAGTAAAGCGCCCAAGCTAGAGGCTAGAGGAACTGTCATGGTTGCACACTTTGCAGATAATACTTTATTGTTCAGTAAAACACTCTCAGCTTGCTTTGAAGTCATTCTAAAGGTAGACCACGTATTTCTAAGCAGGTTAGTTTGTTCGGGAGGATGCCGAATGTATTTGTATCAACAGCTTTTGTAAGAACGATGAATGCTGCTCTAATGAGAAGCTTTCGTAATTTTTTCAGTAGGTTACAGCAGAACAAGTTCAGTTAAAAATCCTTGAAGCAAACTGAATCGGTGACGTCACAATATAAGTTGAATTTCGATAGTATTGCTTCGAGTCACGCTGGGAATGGCTTTTCTATTATATACAAACTGGACGGTAGTTTAAAGGGATACTGAGGAGAACCCTATCAAAATTTTCTTGTTAGCAATATCTGATAGTTCGGCATTTCATGGCTTTGTTGACGCATGTCCGGGAGCGAAAGATGCATTTATTTCAAAAAAACTTGGATTCGAAGTTGAAAAATTTTTTCCCGCCGCTCCGATTCAAACTCGAGAACTCTTATGACGACACGGAGAACTCTTATGACGACACAGAACGGAGTGACGTGAAACGTGACGTAAACGGAGACTCCGTGATTTCTGGCGGGCAGCGGCGTGGTCTAGCAGCTGCCGAAATGAAAGCTACCGCCGCCGCACGTTGAAGGCATCTATCGGGGGTCGCCACCGTCGCTTCGTTTACGTTTGCACCTGCGTCTTGCCAGCGTTACGATGGATCCCGTTCCCGAACCCGACGACGTAGTCCTCACAAAAACTCTGTCCTGTAATTTCAGCGACCCCAGCCCCACAGAGCGTGCGATGCTTTTGAGGGAGCACGGTTAGGGTTAGGCGCCGGCGGGTGGTTTCCCCCTTCCTCAGAGAGCAGCCGTTGCAAACTAAATATCATACCCCAGTGCGAGGAGTCGCGAGGGGTGCGTTGCGCCCATCGGAGGCTGGCCGGGGCTTTGGGGCCAACGGATTGTGATTCCTTGAACGGAGCGGTTGCACGGCGCTGCAGGCAGCGTCGAGGTCTCCCACGGTTGCAAGGACCAAGTTACTTATTTATTTTGTGCCACAAAAACAAATGGGTGCTCGAGGGCGGTCGCGTTTAAAGTCGGCGGCTTGAAACCAAAGCAGGCGCACGACGCTTCAACGGCTTCCGCTAGATCCAACGGGTCCACTGGATCTGGCTCTCTCGCCAACTTGCATGTACCTTCAGATATGTACTGTGAATGGATTAAAATAGCCGAGCTCGAAAAGAACAGCTCCGCCGAATTGCCGCAGCTATTGAGTATAACGCGAACCTCGCCGCGGAGCCAAATCAGTCTGGCCGGGCCGGCGGCGGCTGGCGCACTCGGCGCGAAATAGATACATGCTTCAATGTCCCCGCCATTGCGGTCAGAGTACGCCCAAGCCGCCGAACGCGTCGGCGGTGAAGCGCAGTTGGAGTATAGAGGGTCTCGCTTTGACCGACGTGACTTCGCCGTGCAGGGCGCGCGATCGCGCCTCGCCGCAGCATAAACGCGCCTTAACAGAGCCTGCGCTTAACCGCTAACCAACGTATTCAGCGGCAGCATCCATGAGAGCCACTGGAACCCCCCGCCCACTCATTAAACAAAAGAAAAGACTCAGTCCGGGGCAGGTTCGGAATCGAACCAGGGCCTTCGGCGTTTGAGGCAGAAGCGCTGCCGCTCCGCCATAACGGCTCAAGTTACAGCCGTCAATAAAGGCGCATCTAGTGAATGCACACTTCTGATGCAGAAATCTCCGCGCTTTCGGTACGTATATCCTGGCCTAACAGAGCTAGGCCATCAGCAATTTTTCTGAACTGCCTTGTACCTTGTCTCCCGTCTCTAATAAACGATTTCAATTGAGTAGTTTGAAGTTGACTGGCGAATACACAAGTGCTGCCTTGTACGATCACCGACCATCATGCCATCATAGCTTTTCATCGACCGTGGCGATCATCTGAGAAGCCTTAACAGGCTCCTTCAAAGGTTTACTACCACTTGAAGCGGCACTTCGTGTTCCTCTGCTGTTCGGCGCTTGTAAATCGAAGCGCGTCAAAAACAAAACCACGGGGCACGCAAAGCTCATAGACGCGAAGCGCCGTAACAAATCGAAACTCTCCTGGCCGCTTGTGGCGCCGCCAAGCATCCGTTTTCTTTGCTTCCAACATTCAGGTTGTCTTTTGGCTGCCTTTCTTGTGTGATAAAAGTGCACTATTGGTTTTAAAACAAAACTTACTTCAATATTGATCTGCGCAACCTACCTTTGTCAGCCTCAGAGATTCGCGAAACCAAATAGGCTGGAAAATTCTTCCAAGGTGGCGTCTCTCTTCCTATGGCGTCACCACGCTTGTACTTGCGAGATTGGCCTGTGGTGGCGATACCTGTATTTTGGTTCTTGCTATTTTCTACCTTACAAGAGCTTTGTTTTCAGTAAGAGCGGCGTTTTTGTGATCAGGAGCTGGTATTCTATCGAAACAAGCCAACTTCAATTTCTCCTCAGTGTCCGTTTAAAGTTTAGCCGACCCTTAGCCCGTAAGGAGACGCGTTCACACAAAAATAATTTGCTAATGAATGATGCTAAAGAGAGGATACAGGTTATACCACCGAATAATTTTAGAAGGATGGAACGGAAATAAACCTCGAACAGTTGTGTTCAGCGAAAAAATTTGTTTTGCATTTTATCAAAACATGTGGGACACAAGTAAAGAGAAAATTCAGAACGGGGCAGGTTTGGCAAAGTTGGCTGCTCATAAGCTCTGGTGTAGAAAAGTGGGCATTGATGGCATTTAAAATGTCATTGAGGTCAGCGTATGTGCATGCGCCGTTTTTAGTTTTAAATTCATTTATTTATTTATAATTTCGCGGGAATAAGAGCGCTTTTTAAGAAATTCGTTAATCAGCTGCGTTGATGGCAGGCGCTTGTTAACGTTTTTAAATATTTGAATTTGATAGTAGTGATGTTCAGCTCAGTTTAGAATTGCGAAAACATGCGAGAATACAATCAAACTTTATATCTGAGGATAGTGTTAAACCGCTGCAATCTCATTCATTCATTCATTCATTCATTCATTCATTCATTCATTCATTCATTCATTCATTCATTCATTCATTCATTCATTCATTCATTCATTCATTTATTTATTTATTCATTCATTCATTCATTCATTTGTAGTTTCTTTTTCCGAGGCATTCCTCGCAATAAGCGCTTCGTGGTCCATGGATCCCGTGTGATTCGAATCGATGTTGAACGTCAATGTGTCGGCTACAATGTGTAATGCAGTCCGCAAGTTTTTCTGCACATAAACTGAAGGCTTTGATAAGGGGCAAGTGTAAGAAGTAACAAAAGACCAGTCAACAGCAGGAGTCATCTCGCCCAATTTCTCTAATTAAAACGATATTTTAATGAGTGGATAAGGATTAAAATGATTAGCACAAGCAATGCGCATAAATTAACGATAGTGACGGGTGATTAGCAGCTGTGTAGAGTCAAGAATGTTATTTAAGGTAACTCATAAATTTTATTTTTCAAAGTGCTGTAGGATCGACACAATTATTCCTACTCAGGAATAATATTAAAGATGCGAGAAAACAACGAAGAATACTGCTAATCTGCTCTGTCGAAGCTAAACTGCTAACATCAGTTTTATTCACATTTATGTCACCAGGAGCTCTTATTTTGTTGTTGTTGCTTATTACGGTGTTTAGTATGTATGTCACTATATAGGCAACAGATTTCAGATTACGAAGAGGATGCTGCAAGATAAATGTAAGCAATTATTGTACCACGGTTATTGAAAGACATAAAGTTATGATGTAATCCCAAACAAATACTCTCAAACTCTGTAACGCTAAAGACAAGACCAGGACTACTCATAAATGGTAAAGATAATCGCAGAGCCACCGCCGCGGCAAATATCTGGAGTGAAAACTTTAGAAACATGCGCTTTAAATATCTATAGATTATCTTCATCAAGTGAAAGCCAAAATTTTGCTAGCATTCAAGAGAGAATGTGCGGTTCGGAATGGAGAGGTAAGTTTCAATATTATAGGGATGCTTACAAGTACTGCAGATATTTTTTAGTGTATGGGGGTTTAACGTCCCAACGCGACTCAGGCTATGAGAAACACCGTAGTGAAGGGCTCAGGAAATTTCGACCACATGGTGTTCTTTAACGCGCATTGACATCGCACAGTACACAGGGCTCTAGAATTTCGCCTCCATCGAAATTTGGACCACCGCGGCCGGGATCGAGCCCGTGTCTTTCGGACCAGCAGCCGAGCGCCATAACCACTCAGCCACCGCGGCGGCTGTAGTACTGCAGATATAACAGCGTATAAGTGATAATACCTGCGAGTTTTCTTTTTCCAGGCTTTGTGTTAAGCGGCCTGAAAAAGCATCGAAGAAAGCCATCTTTCAAGAGAAAACCACAACAAGAAGGCGGAATTCTCAAGTAATGACCACAAGATCCTTGTCGTTTGCTGTTTTAAAACCTCCCTGTATTTTGCGTCTTCTTGGTCTTGATAACGCAGTCGTCGACCAAAAGGAAGTTCACCCGTTTGGTGTCTTAAGCTGAAGGGCACTGCCAAACAAACGCTTGTTCTCAGGCGTTGGCATACAGGGGCTTATCGTCGTTTGCAGAAAACACAACGTCTGTCGTTGTGAGCCGTGCCTTTCTAGCCATCCCAGCAAATTCATTTTCTTGGTTCTCGCAACGTGCCAATATTCCTTCGATTCCTATCAGGGACACGATGTCCCCCCTTTGGCAAAAGTAGCCAGGCTAGATGGTTTGTTTCTCAGTCGTATATTGAAGCTGTTATGGCAGCCATCATACTCTAATTTTTTGTCTAGTAAAGAGAGCACTTCGCCTCACCTTCCAAGAACTTTTTATCTTTACAGAAGCAGTAAGGGCCCTACAATTCGGATGAGAAGCAAGCCCTGCAGCCTTGTTACTTTTGGCAAAAGCTGTACATATCAAAATCTGCTGCCGCAGTGGGGCATCCAACTTTGTTCTTATTGCTCAATCAATTTTACATATGTTTCACTTTTTTATTGCAAGGGACTGCTTTAATTTTAACATACTTTATGCGCGAGCGTTGGTCAGTCGAAGCAAACCATTCATCGAGTTGCCTTAAACAAACCCTGCTCTTAACGCGATAGCGCTGAAGACTTCGTTCTCCAGGAAATACGGTGTTGGCATTGGCGTTGTCGCCGTCATCGTCGGCGTTGAGTCCGAAAAACCACGACCATAGCTCTGTCAGGTGGTGCCCAGAGAGCAACCTAAGGGGCGGGTGGGCTATTTAGGTGACATCACCTCGCGGAATCATCACAACCTGCCCCTCAGATAGTGAGCAAACTGGCCACAGTCGCAGGAGGCAGTTAAATTATTGATCGGTCACACAGGAACAACCTGACCTCCTATTGGCCCGCTTCTGGGAGCACTTGCCATCGCGGGGCGGTGGCGTATCGCTTAATCGCTGCACCATTGCGCAAGGAGGAATATGATGATTCCCAATTACCAATGAGTGTAGTGTAGAGAATCACCTTCTGCAGATATGGGTATTAACCCACCACGCTATTAGCACTTTTTTTTTCTTTGTTGCCTGGCTTTGGCATTGCACAAGAACGACTAGAACAAAATTACAGGACACAATGAACACATTCTATTGGTACAGTCAGCCTGCCCAGGGCTGGTTTCGTCACATTAAAATTCTTTTAGGGCCATCAAAGGCTCCACCCTTGACAACCACTCGGGAACATTGCCATCAGCTGTGATCTTCTCAACAAACCGATGCACAGTTTCAAGAAAATAAATTCGTGCTGGCCGTGCGTCGAGATCACAGTAATATCCTGCCATTCGCGAGCGCCAAATACTGTGGAGGTCCATTAGCATTATTAATTCGAATGGTACTCCATCTTCGTTATCAATGGAAAGATACCGTATTCCATGGGGATGAAGTGAAAATTGTTTCTTTATCGTCCTTTGGAGTATGCCCCAAAAGTAAACTCCTTCCCAGCAATGCAGAAAAATGTGGTCCATCGTTTCTGGTTGCTTCCAGAAAAGGCAGTTAGGACCCCACGGAACAAATAAGCCCGTATCCTGTAAAAACATTTTGACGACAACGTTCCAGTGTGCAATTTGAAAAATAATGTTTTAACACCTGGCACGGGCGGACATGGTTTCGGTTGCAACAACAAAGTCAGGCAGAGCCCGCCCGAGCCTTACTTGGCACGCCGTGCGCAAAAACGGATCACTGACATCACGCAGAAACATAAATCTATTAACAATCTGCCGCAAGAAAAGGTGTCTCAGGCCCACTCCACCATCCTTAACTCTTCTAAATAGATTCGTCCAGCCGCACCTTTCCCATTGCGGAGCCCACACAAAAACAGCAAAAATTCTATGTAGCTTCTGTACATTCATTCTTCCACAATACAACACTTGCATCACATACAACACCCTGCTGATAAAGAAAAGATTGCACACGGTGGCTCTGGCCAAAATTGATAAGCCTGTTCCTATCCATTTTTCCGCCGTGTCACGCGCATCCTGGGTCTGCGCTTTCCAATATCTCTCGCTATCGCGATAGCTTTCTAGCGGTACTTCCAGGTACTCCGTTGGGGTCTTCACCCAGGGTACGTTTGCAAAGTGGTCAGGCGTCGTTTGCCATGCTCCGTGCCAGAGCCCCACTGACTTAGACCAGTTCACTCTGCTGCCTGAGGTTTTGCAGAATTCTGCGACGCATTCAACGATCTCAGTTACACTTTCTCGATTAACTGAAAAAATCGCCAAATCGACCGCATATGCCAGCAGCTTGACCTCCGCCGCTTGCAGGCGAAAACCAGAGATCCTCTCGTTTCCAAAGATGTTTAAACAGACCATCTCAATGTAAATGGCAAACAGATGAGGGCTGAGGGGGAAGCCTTGACATACCGAACGCTGCACGAAAATGGGGCCCCCAGACTCTGGTTAACAATCAATCTCGTCGTGCAGTTTCGATACGCCAAGGCGACTCCCTCCCGGATAACAGAACCAACATTCACGTAATCCAGAATGCAAGCAAAATTTTATGCGCGAAAGAGTCGAACGCCTTTTTGAGGTCAATCTGCAAGATGGCAACGCGGCTATTCGTAAGGTCACAACACTCGAGCACACATCTTGCCTTGTGCATGTTAGTAAGAAAAGACCGGCCCTTTATGCCACACGTTTGATGGGGGCCAACAATTCGCTGGATTACGCACTGTAACCTTTGCGCCAACACCTTCATGTAAATTATGTATTCCACGTTTGTGAGCGCAATTGGCCTGCACCCTGCTACGTGTCGTAACTTGTCAGCTTCATCAGTTTTTGGGATTAGGACAGTGCGTGATTTACCATAACACGGAGGCAATTCATCTCCGTCGTAAGCTTCATTAAAGACCGTTGTTAACACTGGTAGGATTCTGCTCTTAAATGCTTTGTGAAACGCCGCACTTAACCCGTCTGGTCCTGGTGATTTCCCAGAATTTGAATTGTGTATTGTCGTTTCAACCTCTGATTCGGTTATTGCGAGCTCTAACCCGTCTTTCTGCTCGTCACTAAGTCGCGGCACTGCCCCCAGAAACCGGTCCTTAACCGTGTTCGTGTCTGCATCATGAATTGCGAAAAGCTCCTGATAGTACTCAAAAAACTCACGCTGTATATGTTCGTTTTCGTCTAATATGATGACACCTCTTTCTATGCTGTAAATGTGATTTCGCTGCGCATGGGCCTTTTCAATGCTCAAGGCTCGTTTCGTCGGCGTCTCCCCTGCAGCAACATCTTCCGCTCAGGCCCGCACCAACGCTCCGCGATATCAATCTTCTATTAGTGGAATTTTTTGTTTTATTTTCCTGATTACATCTATCCATTTACCAGGCGCTTCACATTCCTTTTCGAGCAGTTTTGCAAGCATACACCTCAGATTGCGTTCGTTTAGTTTCTCTTCGTACGCAATGACACTAGACTGTTCGACTGCTTTAACTTTAACCTGTTCTTTGCAAAGTTCCCACTGTTTCCATATTTTCAGTTCTTACTTGACTCTATTTCGCTGATTTCTTCAATTACTGCGCGGTTAAACTCATCGTCCTTAATTAGCTTGTTATTTATTTTTCACAGATCCCAACTAAAACCACAGCCCCATTTTTTCCCTCCTATCCCACATTCTACTAAACAGTGGTCCGAAAAAGACACCGGCACTACATGGTAACTGTTTGATTTTGGAATCACGTCAAGCGATACATAAATGCGGTCAAGTCGAGCATGGCTTGTCCTTTGAAAGTGTGTGTACCTCACACCGCTCGCGCCTTGCATACACTCCGCCACATCCTCAAGGTTGCATTTGTCTATGATTTGCGACAGTATCTTCGTACTTGCGTCCCTGAACACACTTGCACTGGTCTTATCGCAGCCGTTCAGGACGCAGTTGAAGTCGCCCATGATGATACGCTGTTTCACGGAACAAAGACGCTGTTCAACACTCTGAAAACACGCGGCCCTTTCGTCCGCAACATTTGGGGCATACACACAGACTGTCCGCCACTCAGCGTTATTCAATGTAATATCGACCTGAAGGGCACGAGAAATGATCATGCACGACAAGACCCGACAACTTCTTTACACAAAGGACGCTACCAGCACATGTACCAATCGAATGGCTTACAACAGCGTAGAATCTAGACGTGAAACGTCGCATCATGCTCCCGGTCTCTTCCTCCCCGTCTTCCTTCCCGTCTACTACGGCCAGTAGTAGGTCGATATCGTGCTCCGTTAAAAGCCGGTACACTTGGCTTTGCTTTTGTTTTCCTGCCAAGCCCGTAACATTTAGTGTGGCTACTTTCAACGGGTTTACAGAAGCCACTTTCGCACAGAGTGAAGAGGCCAAGAGCATGGTGCTTACCCTTCCCGTCTAGCACATGGCTAGACGCCGTCGTTGCCACCGGAGCCATCCGGCGCCATCCGCCAAAAAGTTTGGTGTCGGTCTGAGGGAAGACCGTCGGGAGTGAGCAGTTTTTGCTGGCGGCTTCTCACCACTGAAAACTGCCGCCTTGTCCCCTTCGTTGCCGGTCAGGGCATGAGGGCGCTTGGCTGAGGCGGTGCTGCTCGCTGAACGGGCGCAGCTCTCGTCCTGCTGTTTCTCGATGTTCATTGGCTCGGCGTCCTTCGTTGCCGGGACGCTCTCCCAGTTTGTCGACGTGTTCGCCTGACTCACGAGTAATTCTTCCTCTTCACCTTGCTTCCCCTCTTTGCCCTTTTCACTAGTGTCTCCACTGGGAGGCCCCGAAATATCGGTCGTCCCAGCGGCATTGCCAAATTCCTCGGCTCCTTTTGCCGCCTCCTCCGCCTCGACGACATCCATCAGAAGCACTGCCGTATCGTCTCTCGATACCGCACCGGTAGCCACCGCGTATGTGCGAACACACTCACTATCCTCGTGGCCGTAACGCCTTTATTTAGAACACCGGGGTACCTTGCATTCACTTCGAACGTGACCCGTGCCACAGCAACGTAGGCCCTGCATAGGCCGCCGAGGCACCACAAGAAGGACCAGCTCCCCTGGTGTGGCGTAACTGGTGTGGCAGGTTGTCAACCTGCATGCCGGGTTTCAGTTTCAGGAGAACGGTCCTGGTTGTAGACCCCTTATCTTTGACTCCTGAAACACGCCAACGCTCCCGGGTCACCTCCGTTACGTTCCCAAATGCCGCATGTGCCGTCCGATTCTCGTCGTCGGATACAGCGTGCAGCATCCAGTGCAGCCGTAGTTTCACCTGTTGGTCGGCAGGATCGATGTAATGCAGCGCCGTCCTTTAACTTCCAGTTCCTTGAACGCTGCCAGCTTCTTCGTTGCTTCGATACTGTTGAGCGCGACCGCCCAAACATGGTTGACCTGATACGCCCTCAGCGCCACAACGTCGGGGAGCGCGCTGGCGATGGCGTCGCGGAAATCCTCGACCCTGTAGGACCTAACTCCCACGTCGCCGTGCAAAAAAAGACGGTGTTGAACACAACACAACCGGTGGGCAACGTAGGCAAAATAACTTCGTATTCCTGATCTTCTTTATCTTCAGTTCTGTTTCCGCGGCCCGCTACGGCTGATATCGCCGCCCCGCCGCAGCTCATAATCCTGCGTCTTTGCAAAGGGCAGCTTTGCTTTGGTTTGGAAATTTTGATCAAGTGAACAGTTGTATGTTCAAGCATAGTTTTGTTCCTAGAGTTAATTTGGGGCCAGTGAAATCGATGCACGAGAGTATTCATCTGGAAAACAGCTGGGGCTGGAGTTGGAGGCGATTTGTCTCGATATTAATACCTCAACTCTCGTGTTGTTCTAGATATAGCAGTCTTGTGAAACATAGGTCAGCGCTCTAGGTTAAATGTTTTAAAAGCACACAGAAACGAATTAGCCAACAGCCACATCTACCGCCAATTCCATATTACAAAATTGGCTCTAGGCAGGCTGTAAATAATCTTCAGCAACTGTATTTCCACTCAAGTACTCTAAAAGTTTCTCATGCATGATACCTGAGCTGCCGATTTCACCTCAGAAGTGCAGAGAAGGGGCGTAAAATAGGAATTTTGATCACCGGGGAATAGTCATAGTGTTACATTTGTAATTTGAACGGTGAGACTAACATTTGCATGCAAACTTCACTGCACTGAACTACTGATTATACATCCGTATATTTATTTCGTGCCCATGTAAGCTGCAGAGGTGGCAATTGTTGATAAAATACAGAACTTGTATATAGTTATTGCTAGAACTGCAGAAGCTGCAAGTAGCGTGCATGGGAGCACCGAACTTTTCACCCCCCCCCCTCCGGCTGCCGCCTTCGGCGCTGCGTCATCTTTGTGCGCATATAACTGCGGAAAGCTAACCTGCAGAAGCACTGCCTCAATCAAAGCACACGCGCCGCCTATATTTGTTCACGTGACATGCCAAATACCATCCCCGTGTAATATTTACATGATGTTAAAAGTCGCTGCACTGCTGGCACAACCGTAGCATTTCTCCGCGGTGCAAAGTAAACTCTAATGATTTGTAAATTGTTCGAAACTGTAGTCGCATCTTGAAGAGTATAAAATGCTCATGAAGGATCATAAAGTGCGCAATAAAATGGCGACTAAAAATTGTTTCCATGAACTTACAAGGAGGCGCCGACACTGTGGCCCAGTGAGGCGTACTTTGTCGATCGCCCGCGAAGCACATGAGCTGATCCACAATTGGGGATGAACCACGGGCACTCAATGGGCAAATTGACGTCATACTTCCACTATGCTCCCTTGCAAGGTCTTCTAAAGGTGGGCTGCGCCATCGCATGTAAGTAAAGCATCCGCCTGGCGTGCGAAATGAACGCAGGTCTGAATATGTAGTGGTTAAAATTGCACACCAAGAAAACAGTTCTAAGTGTTATTCGAATAAAGTAACCGGGCCTGGAGCGCTGCTTGAGGCCGGCGACTAGAGTTGACCATGCGCAGCCAGGGGCCGGTTATGCCACTCGCGCTCGTAGGCGTGGCTTGCTCTAGCACTCGTGGCGCTAGGATTTTGTTCCAGCCACGTCAAGGCCACAAACCCGTTACGCAGCAGCGCTGACCAGATTCGCATATTTAGAAAGTGCGATTTCGGAAATTCCGACACCTTTACATGTTCGGTTACGCGTCCTTCAGCAATATTCGAATTACTGTGTGAAAGCAGCACACGGCTCCAAATTGCGTTGATGCGGGTCTTTCCGCGCGTAGAGCAGACAAACCATGTCATTGATATATTACTGATGCTGCATAGTGTTCACTACAATTTCTTTATCAAAGTACGCTGCGCAAGTCACTTCACATCACTTCATCACTTTATTTTCCTTAAAGACCCCTTGCGGGGTGTTACATAAGGGGTGGGTTTTTATGAAGTACAGGTGTTCAATGCAGTCATGAATGTTCCAGGGCAGGTGATGGCAGCGATATCGTGGGGAAGGCCGTTCCAGTCAGCTGCTACTCGGCAAAAAAATGAATTAGAGAAAACAGTGGTACGGGCACGTGGGCGCAAAACTTGAAGAGGGCGACTGATGCGATGGGATCTGCGCGGCGGGGGTGCGCAGATGTAGGGTTCTTGTCTGAGTGGCGAATAAAAAAACTTGTGAAATAAGACGAGACTGGCAGTGCGACGGCCAGCAGAAAGATTAGATAGACCTGATTGCAATTTTAGAGATGATATGCTAACGTCGTATGAATACGAGGAATGAATGAATCTGGTGGCCCTGTTCTGCACAGCTTCGAGGGCGTTTGTTAGATATGCTTGGTGAGGGTTCCAGATGGCCGATGCGAATTCCAGTTTAGTTCTGATGAGTGAAATGTATGCTTGTAGTCTTACATGTTGAGGGGCATCCCGCAGGTGACGTTTCAAGAAGCCAAGTGTTTTATTAGCTGATGATATCAGGTTAGTCACATGCAGACGCCAGGATAAATCATTAGAAATGGTGATACCTAAGTATTTGTACGACTGGACGAGGTCGACACAGGAGTTAGAAATTGTGTACTGGAAAACAAAAGGATTTCGGCGGCGGTGAAAAGACATATACTTACATTTGTTAGGGTTGAGTGTCATCAGCCGCTGCAAACACCAGTTTTGCACATGGTTTAGGTCAGCCTGTAGGGATTCTTGGTCAGAAGGGTTAGTGACTGAACGATAAATAACGCAGTCATCAGCAAACAGACGGATATGACAAGATACATGCTGGGGTAGGTCGTTAATGTAAATAAGGAATAACAAAGGACCGAGAACGGAACCCTGCGGGACGCCGGAGGTTACTGGAAGCGGGTGGGAGGGCTGATTATTAATGAAGACAGACTGAGAACGATGCGTGAGGAATTCTTTAATCCACGCGATGATGTTTGGATCTAGGTTCAGCTGAGAGAGTTTGAGAAGCAAGCGTTGATGAGGTACTTTGTCGAAAGCCTTAGCAAAGTCTAGGAATATGGCATCAGTTTGTAGGTTAGTGTCAAGGTTGGCGTGAATGTCATGAAGAAAAATGGCTAGCTGAGTTTCGCAGGAAAAACCTTTCCGAAATCCATGCTGGGACGGATGGAAGAAGTGATTGGAATCTAGGAATTGTATGATTTGGCTGTAAATGACATGTTCCATTAATTTGCAGGGTACACTTGTTAATGAAATAGGGCGATAATTAAGAGGTGAATCAGTAGTACCTGTTTTGTGGGTGGGAACGACCTTCCCCACTTTCCAGTCGTCAGGTATGGTTCCTTCAGACAATGATTGCGTAAACAGTGCACAAAGGATACTGGAGCAAGCTAGTTTAGCATTCTTTAAAATTTTTGAGTTTATATCATCTATGCCGGTAGCGGATGAGTTCTTTATTTTATCAATTATGCATGAAATTCCGCTACTGTTGAAAGTTATGGGTTCCATGGCTGTGGTGATAACAAGTGGTAGTGTAGAACAGGGCAATTCGGATTCGTCAGTAAAAACGGACGAAAAAGCAGTGTTAAATGCGTTTGCACATTCGGTATCAGTCATTGTAACACCGGCATTGTTAGTGAGGGTGATAGCGCGCGTTTCTTTTGGGTTTATCACTTTCCAGAATTTTTTGGGGTTATCGATTATCATTTTTGGTAGGTCGACTTCGTAGAAGGAGCGCTTAGCTTTAACAATCGCGGCCAAGTACAAGTGTTCCACTTCATGGTATTTTACCCACGCATTTGGGTTTCCTTGTCGCTTCGCTGTACGAAATGCGCGATTTTCTTATTTTCGAGTCTTTTTAGTGTTTTGGTGAACCACGGCTTCTGATTACGCGTTCCTAAAACTGCACGTCGGGATATATTTATTGGTTACGTCAGCTATTTTATGTTTGAAGAGTGTCCAGTTTTCATTTACACTTCTGCTATGAAAGGATGTTTCAAACATTGACAAGAAGTTATTTAATTCATTGCTGATTGCTTCGTAGTTTCCCTTGTCGTAGAGCATAATAGTTTTCCGGGAAGGTTCTTTTAACACAGGTGTAAAGCTGAAAGTGGCATGAATTACTTTATGGTTGCTGATTTCGCGGAGGTACGTAAGGGATTCTAAGCTATCTGGATGAGTGGTCAGAATGAGTTCTAGAGTGTTAGCTGCTTCTCCTGCGACACGTGTTGGTTCAGATACTAATTGGGTCAAATTAAAATTAAGACAGACATCAAGGAATTCTCTCGACTCTTCCTGACTGACCATGGGCTGAGGTTGACTATTCCAGTCGATATTGGGGTAGTTGAAATCCCCAAATAGGAGGATATGTGCCTTAGGGTGCTTTGAAACCAGTTGATTTAGGATATTGTGAAGCTTGCGAGGAAAGTCGGGACTACTTCGAGGTGGTCTATAGCACACCCCAATTAGAAGTGACAGGGGTGAAGCACGGCACATGAGCCATAGTATTTCCAAGTCCGAGCAGACATTGATGACGGAGCATGATAACTGTTCGTTGACGGCAATTAGAACTCCCCCTCCGCGGGCTTCTTTCCTATCGGCGCGAAAAAGACGAAAATTTGGCAAATCAAACAAGATCTCTGAGTCATTTATATCGCTGTTCAACCACGTTTCGGTTAATACAAGTAGATCGCTGCCTGATGATGAAATAAGGTTTGACACGATATCGCGTTTCGGCAAGAAGCTGCGGATGTTAGTAAAGATAACCGATAGGGAAAAGTTGGCACGAGGAGTAGGTGGGGAATAATGCGGTGGCCGGCAGGGGTGAGTTGATTGTTAAGATATTTCTTTAACAGTTTCAGAACTTTCATCAAAAATGTAACGCTTTGGGCCGATATGCAGCGTTTTAAACCGCAGGGAATAAGACACAGACTTTGCCTTAGCGAAAGCTATAAGCTGTTTTCGGCAATTCTGGACGCGGCGCGAAAAATCTTCACCTACGCTGTAGCCTGTATCTTTGAACTTTGGACCTTTGGAAAGAACTGATTCTTTTGTTTTGAAGGATGTAAATTTGACGATAATCGGGCGTTGCCGATCCTGAGAGTGTCTTCCGAGGCGGTGAGCACGTTCAATTTCGATTGGGCTTAACTGGATATCAAGGTATTGAGAGCAGTGGCGAGTGATTATTTCTTCGGATTGCGAATAGGTTTCAGAGGGGTTGGTATCAGGTAAACCATAGAAAATTAGGTTGTTTCGCCGGGAGCGGTTTTCAACGTCTTCCAGGCGAGCCTCTAGCACACTAACTAGGCGAGTCGTTTCGGTCGTAGTGGTTTGGATTGCTTCTAGGTCAGTGCGCATTGTAGACAGATTTCGGCAGTGAGTTTCTAAAGTGCTGAGACGGGTGGTGAAATCTGCCATTTTTTGGTCCATTGAGAGAAGTTGGCTCTTAAGCTCCTGCACTTCAGTTACTAATGTGGTCTGGCTAGAAGACATCTTTTTTAGTTCGTCAAGAATAATGTCTAGCTTGTCAGGACCGGGGTTGCTCTCAATATCACCACACGACAGTAACAAAGAATGAACAACGTGAAGACACTCAACACTGATAACAAGGCAGCACTGAGGGCTCGGGAGCTGCACCAAAAAATAGTTACTCGTTTTCTTTGAAAAGAGACTGTAATGGCCACCAACCTGCATGGCGAAGACGAGCGGATTAGAGAACTGTGTTGTGGCACAGCCACCGAGCCCACAGAGTGCCGGTGACGGTCGCTGTTCATTTATAGTTGACACGTTGAATGTAGTCGCTGACGATGGGGCCTTCCAATCTGGTCTGAGGATCCAGTTGTTTTGAGCCGATATTGCAGGAAAAGGGGCGTTTTTGGTTGCCTTGTTGATGGGACCTCCGTAAGCTGCGTCGTGCAGGGGCGCATGCTCGATCGCGCTCGACCAGGGAGCGCAAAACATGCCAGGGAGCATGACGCAGACGATGAGGGGCGAGAGCACCTGCATGGCGAAGACGAGCGGATTAGAGAACTGTGTTGTGGCACAGCCACCGAGCCCACAGAGTGCCGGTGACGGTCGCTGTTCATTTATAGTTGACACGTTGAATGTAGTCGCTGACGATGGGGCCTTCCAATCTGGTCTGAGGATCCAGTTGTTTTGAGCCGATATTGCAGGAAAAGGGGCGTTTTTGGTTGCCTTGTTGATGGGACCTCCGTAAGCTGCGTCGTGCAGGGGCGCATGCTCGATCGCGCTCGACCAGGGAGCGCAAAACATGCCAGGGAGCATGACGCAGACGATGAGGGGCGAGAGCACCTGCATGGCGAAGACGAGCGGATTAGAGAACTGTGTTGTGGCACAGCCACCGAGCCCACAGAGTGCCGGTGACGGTCGCTGTTCATTTATAGTTGACACGTTGAATGTAGTCGCTGACGATGGGGCCTTCCAATCTGGTCTGAGGATCCAGTTGTTTTGAGCCGATATTGCAGGAAAAGGGGCGTTTTTGGTTGCCTTGTTGATGGGACCTCCGTAAGCTGCGTCGTGCAGGGGCGCATGCTCGATCGCGCTCGACCAGGGAGCGCAAAACATGCCAGGGAGCATGACGCAGACGATGAGGGGCGAGAGCACCTGCATGGCGAAGACGAGCGGATTAGAGAACTGTGTTGTGGCACAGCCACCGAGCCCACAGAGTGCCGGTGACGGTCGCTGTTCATTTATAGTTGACACGTTGAATGTAGTCGCTGACGATGGGGCCTTCCAATCTGGTCTGAGGATCCAGTTGTTTTGAGCCGATATTGCAGGAAAAGGGGCGTTTTTGGTTGCCTTGTTGATGGGACCTCCGTAAGCTGCGTCGTGCAGGGGCGCATGCTCGATCGCGCTCGACCAGGGAGCGCAAAGCATGCCAGGGAGCATGACGCAGACGATGAGGGGCGAGAGCACCTGCATGGCGAAGACGAGCGGATTAGAGAACTGTGTTGTGGCACAGCCACCGAGCCCACCCAGTGGTACCTTTGTGTAGTGTATGATCGAAGAAAGCAACGGAATGCTACGAAAAGCAAATAAAGTGATTCCTGCGCCACGTGTATTGTGCAATAAGTTCTAAGAGAAAGTGTATGTCTTCTGTAAAGACAGGGTAATCCTACGCAGCGCAGAATCGAAAATCTGCAACTGGTGAAATATTGCGTCAACAGGCAGCACACTCGTATTTTTTGTTAAGACGAGCAGCTAATGTTTGTTGATCACGCTACGCTTTGAATAGAGAGCATCTAACGTTGAAGCAGCTTTTTAATGTACTAAATTTTTTCTGTCGTTCACAAGATGCCGATATGTATAGTTGTATAGTGAATCGCTAATTAATGGTTATGCTCCCAAAATGGATTTAGATTTCTAGTGCACATGTTGCGGTTTCACACTTAATGATCAATAGAGGCACTTTATGGTATACTGGTTATTCTGTAGCTGAACTTTGCGTTCTTAATCGCGTTCCAGCGACTAGTTTCGCACGATGTTATAGCGCCTACAATTTCAGTCCTGGTCATAACAGACACTGCGCGCCGCGAAGTTACGGGATACCAATTGCGAACGGGACACACCTTGAGGGATCTTGTCAAGTTATAAAGTATCTTATGCGCGATTTGTATCTTACTGGACATGTGCTTTGATATTACTTAGAGCAGGAATAGAAGTTCAGTGCTTCTTCTTCTTGCATGATATGCTGCCCATAGTAGCAACAACAGTAGCCGGAACACTAGCCTGTGATTTTCGACAATATTCACAGTGAGAGTTTATGTTTATTGATGATACCAGAAGCTAAACATCTATTTCAGGGCATATAAAGACTAGCGACTTCACAGCAAAAAGCAACCGCTCTTGTTGCCGGTGCCTGTCGCCGATGTTACACGGTGAGTAGCGTCGGCCCTTTGATGCTGACAGAGAAGAGAACCAGGCCGAAGTACTATACAAATTACGAAAAGAAGTTCACAAAGTGCGATTCAGGCCTTGTCTACAAAATTCTCCTCACATGCGATAGAGTTCACATTGGGCAGACTGGTAGGCGTTTTAATGAACGGGCACGTGAGTATAACTTGGCAGTAAAGAGAATATGGGAGGTCATCTGGAACATCACTGTAAGAACTGTGATAGAAAGGGTAGGGGTTAGAAAAAAGCGCTTTGCACCTCTGTTTTGCGCAACACTACTTTGTTCGTTTAAGTCAGGAGATAAGACGGAAAGAGAGGTCGTCGAAGCATATCACATCGTAAGAAATGGTGAAAATGTGTCAGAACTCTGTCTATTTCGCTTTCACTGAGTGAAATCGAGTTTTTAGAAGGCCACCTAAATTGTATCACTTGTGTCCTAATATTGTTCCCAAGCTGTGCTTCATAGCTTGAAATGTAGCTTTATGTGGTTATATACTCATCATTAGACTTGTTCTTTGTTGGCTTCAATATCATTTTTGTTTTTACATACCTGATTCCGTGCCTTTGCCTTGTTTTAATTTTCACCTTTGCTCTTGTCCTTTGTTGTTTCTATTCTCTCATTCCGGGTTTTCTATATGTTAGACAACGATTTTATCGCGTTTTCATGCTTTTTTTACTCCACTTCTCCATTGTGTCACCTGCATTGTCACTTCGCATATTTTTCACAATTTTTACTGAGGCTAATTGTTTGGTTCCTTACATGTTATGAATCGCTTTCGTGGCATAGAGTTTCTGGGGACATGCCGACTGAGTGCTGTCTGGTTTATCAGCCCTTCTGCCACTTAAAAGTTTGGTCAATGTGGTCTAGATTTTAATCAGGTCTTGTGTGAATGTCAGTGATGGTTATGCGCCTAGGTTCGTCCTTTATATAGCGTTTCCTGTTCGATCTCGAATAAACAATTGGAAATCTGTGCCCCTGTTGTCATTTTTGTTCCTCGTTCTGCTGTCCTGTCTTCGTTTTTGTTCCTCGTTCTGCTGTCCTGTCTGATTCGCACAGTACTAACCTTTTTTCTGCAATGAACCAACTATAGCCCGCAAGAACGTTCTACTTTCGAAAGCTTGTTTAGGTATACCTTTCTTACAGAAAGTTTTAATTCTAAGAGAACAGGCCCACAACCACGCGCGAACTGAGCTCTCCTTCATGTGGCAACACACAAAGCATGATAATAGAAATCTCCCAGCCGTTAACTTTTACATAGTAAACAAAAATTAACTAGATTTGGGTAATCACTGTACTACTTATACTTCAAGATGCTCTGAAAATTATGTAAACTCCGGCCTAGGCCTGATAATCGTAGCTGCGGTTTGGAGTGATCTGACCGAATGGCGAATGACTATCTCTTAATTATAATCCCAGAGCTATATATTGTGAGCTTGTGAATTCCCGGAACAGGATTATTGCCAGCCGCAGCAACAGCGTTCGCGACGAAGACGACAATGAGAGATGGTGATGAATATAGACAAATGAAGATGAGGGTCAAGCACAATGCTTACACTCATTGCCCACCTCAGAAGAAAGCGTCCATCATGACGGCCGATGAGCAAAGGGTTTGAGGCGCGACACGTGGACGATATCGATGCCACGACAGCGACGATCAGTAACAGATGAAGCAGGTGAGACACGATAGTATACAGGAGACATTTGTTCAAGCAGTGTACAAGGACCAATATAGTGGCTCGTAAGTTTTTCACATAACCCGGGTACGCGCACGGGAAACCAGAGTAAAACTTCATCACCAGGGGAGCAAAGAACTGCACGGTGAGCAAGGTCACAAAAGCGTTTCCGGGCGGCTTGGCAAGCGACTTGTTAATTCGCGCAAGTGTGCGCTGTGGGCGATGCGGGAGGTAAGTTGCTCGTGGGAGGGTGCTTGCAATACAAATACTCGTAAAAATTAAAAACTCACCTTTTGTGCGAAATAGCCTCAAACTCCTCTGTCCGCGACGAAAACAGAAGAGCTATGGTTCTCCAAGCGTATTACCACCAGCTGCTCCAAAACATGCCCCCAGACGCACGAGCACCAACAACGCGTGATTTGCTCCGGCGCTCTTGGGCTCACCGGTTGAGCGGTTTAACCACTGAGGCTGCATCCAAAATGAACCTTCAAACCTAGGAAGGGAACACCACTTCTTAATCGATAGCGTGCCCGGGGGGTGTAATAAACTCCACAGCAACACGCAAGCAGAAACTCGCAGAAAAAAACTAATTTATGTGTTGCGTGAACCAGTATGAGGTTTAGAAGAAGCAAATATTGGCTGATTTATGGGCTGTCGGGCCAGGGTTCGATGCACTGCTTTGAGCGAGCCGCAACAGACTCACGCTAATGTCCAGAGCGAGGAGGGTGCACAACCAGGATGTTCATCGGTGTCGTCTGCATCGGCGCCCGCTTCCACCTGTGCTGAGTAAAACTGCTTGTGTTGCTGCAGCATCCACCCCTCCCCCCGGCTAGTGAAGGAGCCCGGCGGAGCTAGGAGCTGACACTAGTGATGTCGCTACGGTCGAGTGGCAGGGTAAGATGGCGTAGATGGCAACCGGCCGTTTAGGGCAGACAAACCGCAAAGCAAGATGTACTGGGGAGTAGGTTTTCTATAAAAATGTTTTCAGGTGGTCGATAAAAATGGAGTGAAGTTGTCCGTTAATGTCCACGCTGAAAAGCATCGAATATCACTCCATTACGCAGAACGGTTCGCCGTATGGTCGCTGAAGTCGTTTGCGGGCGGAGTCTCGAATAACAAAAAACGTGAGTGCAAGTCGAAAGCTCAGGAGGAACATTCGAAGATGGACGAGTCTGGCGTCGATGAGTAGGAGCTCGAAATTGACGGCTAAATTGGAGAAGCTCTGTGACAAATACGGTGGAATAATTGGAGCTGGGAGAGAGAACTGTGACGTCAAAAATTTACCAGGAACACGCAGGTGCTTGCTGACGACAAATTCTGCCGGAGTGCCGCGGAGATCTTGTTTTAAAGTAGCCCGCAGGTTAAGCAGAACAAGTGGTAGAAATGTAGTAGAGTGAGTGGTATCCAGTTGTGCTTTGAGGGTTGCCTTTAGCTAACGGTTCAACATTTAAATCATGCTGTTGGCGATGGGATGGTAAGCGGCAGTCAGAATTCGAGAACTCCCAAGAAAAACCTTAATATTCTAGAACAGGGAATTCAGACTGGGGACCACTGTCGGTGGTGACAGTAGAGGAAGCCCCGTATTTTGACACTCATCCTGCGACAAAAATTCTGGTGATGGTGTCACTGGTGGAATCGGGAAGAGGGAAGGCTTCGGGCCAGCGAGTGAAACGGTCATGAAGCATAAGCAGATAGCAATATCCCGCAGACGGTGATCAAGGACCCAAGATATCGATGTGGACTTTGTCGAAGCATGCTGATGGTGGAGGGCCCAACCCGAAAGGTGGTGTCGTCACCGCTGCGTTTCTTACTGCCGACACGCCAGGCAAGTACGGGTCCATGAGCGCATATCTTTGTTTATCCCAGGCCATACGTAACGCAGCTTAATGAGATACTGCATGGCGCGAATTAAATGGTGAGCGAGACGTTAGAGGGCGTCGAAAACTATGCAACAATACGCAGAGGAGACCAAAAGACAGGGAGTGCCTGTCGAGGTGTTGCAAATGATAGGGAAAGGGCATGAAGGACGGAGACCTAATGGAGAACCAATGAACAGGGGGCGTTAGGAAGGTCCTTGATTTCCGCGTGCTGGTTTTGTGCTGTGGCGAGGTTGCCTGACGAGGCGGCAGAAGTGACAATGAAGCAGCCGGGGCGTTGCCAATGTCTTGCACGTGTCTAATGTCTTTCTTGAATTCCGCCATGTACGAGAGATGACGAATTTCACGTGGCGAGGATATACTACTCCCCGACTTGAAGGCAAAATTGATTGGTATGTGGTCGGTGGCAATGAGCAACTGCGGACCTTTGAAGGAGCCTGAATACGCCCCCTGATGGTCAAAGGCCTTTCCATGTCTCTCCAATTATCTCTGTCCTTTTACAGCTGCGACCACCGTATCCCCGCAAACTTCTTTATGTCATCCACTTACCTAAAATTCTGCCATCCCCTGCTACGCTTGCGTTCTCTTGGAATCAACTGCGTTACCCTTAAGGGCCAGCGGTAATATTGCCTTCGCATTGCATGTCCTGCCCAAGCCATTTCTTCTTCTTCCATTTGACTTGGATGTCATTAACCCGCGTTTGTTTCCTCACCAACTTCAACGGCTTCCGATCATCCTATGTAACCCCTAGAATTTATCTTTCCATAGCTTGCTGCTTTCTCCTTAAGCTGAACCCTTTCCGTTAGCCTCCACCTTTGTGCCCCATAGGTGAATACCGGCGAAATGCACGTAGCTGGCTAAAAGTTCATGACCAAGTTTACTGTAGCGGCTTTCTGCAGAGGAAATTTTCTGTTAGAAAAAGGACAGGAGGCTCCTGGCACCTTCCATGAGCTCGTGGAGTACACCTCCAACGCCGGTGTCGGGACTGTCAGTCATGAGGCGTATAGGTGCATAAGGACGCGAGTGAGCCAGGAGAGTGACATCGGATAGCTTCACTTTGGTGACTTCGAAAGAATGTAGAGCGGCGCACGACCGTGTAAGTTGCGCACTGTTGGCTTTCTTGGCTTGAATGTCCATCAATGGTTTGAGGACGGCTACACTGTGTAAAGTAAAGCGGCGATAAAAATTTTGTAGACCAAAAAATTTGCAGAGAGCGTGCTGCGAGAATTCTTGAATGGCCTTGACTTTGGATGATTAGGACGAATACCCGCACGGTCGAGACGGTGGTCGAAAATGTCCAGCTCTGACTTTGCCTAGTCACACTTCGCTCTATTGATGATGAGGCATTAATGAGAGACCCGCTATAAAAACTGGCGGAGGTGTTTCAAGTGCTCGTCAGCATCGCCCCTGAAGACGATGATCGTTGTAGGCTGTGCGAAGGGTACACTCCGAATCAAGATCTCCACAAAGCGTTGAAATGTTTGGCTAAAGTTACGGAGGCCAAAGGGCATGCGAATGTATTCGAAGAGACAAAGGGTGTAATTATAGCAGTTTTGGTTCATCCGATGTTTAAACTGAAATTTGTCTGATTACGAGGTGAAAAGAGAGAGGAGTAATGGGGCGTGGAACTCGTCGCGGATGCTCTGGAGTTCCAGTCGGGAGGGAAGAGATGATGACGGGGAGGAGGCGCGACACATCACCGAAAAAAGCCGGCGTACAGTATACGCCCATAACGGAATGCGCAAGCTCAGCGAGCTGGTCCAATAACATACCGTGAGCGGTGACGACCACCATGCGGATTGACGAGAGTAGCCCTGAAGAATCAGTCTACGCAGGAAGGCTCGGGCGAAGGTGGCAGTCTTGTCAACTGAGGCGCGGGAGGCGCCGCAGCAACTCGGTAGGTTTGCGGTCCCCCAGTTCTTCAGAAGACATTACTTGTTGCGGGTGGTGATCCTATGTCGCTGTAATTTGCTTGATGAGCTCTGCAGCCAACTTTTCAAAGAGCCCCGAGGCGGGAGGCGTTATAAAAACATCGAGTACCTCTGCGGCAACCTCGGGAGGGAGCGAAGCAGCGAGGAGGTGAAACTTCTTGTCCGGCAGGTGATGTGCCCCAGAGAACTGGCTGCTTGCTTAGGCGAGCCACAGCTGAGGATAAGCAGCCGACAACGGGGTAAGACGCAGAGAGAGCGTAGGCACATCGCCAGAGGCGTCTTCACCGGACAAGGCGGAGGCGTTGCCGTCGGCGTTGGCCGTGCAGGGTTAGTGGTTCCTAGCTGACATCCGGAGACACCAGTTTGTTTCTTCCTCCAGCACGAGGCTGGTATGTGGAAAACGTCGGCTGATTTATAGACTGTAGTTGCAGGGCTCGATGCGCTGCCATGAGCCACCTGGAACCGACTCGCGTGAGGCTCCAGCGCCTGTCTGGGCCCAGCAGCCGGGATACGATGATGATGATGATGTCTTCAGGCTTAATGGCATATGCCGAGGGGGGGGGGGGGAGGGTGATTGGATTCTCCTCGGTGTCGTCTTCATCTGCATCCGCTGCCATGTGTGCTGGGTGAGACCTGTTCTGCTGCCCCACAATATACGCACATTAGCATAAAGAAGGCACCCAGAGGCAATACTGCTTTCGCTTTCCCACGCGTAGAAGTTTAAGCGTATTTGCCAGCTTTCCTTTTATATCAGTAGGCTATTGCGACGCCGAGCGCAGTTTACTGGCCTGTCTCTCGTGACATTCCGGTAATTATGAGGTGATTGTGGTTCACGTCTCCGAGACCAGCACCGATTAGAGGTGCATTTTTAAGCGACAGCGTTAAATGCCCCGTTTGTCAGAAAATCTGGCGTCGGCATTGTCGGCGTCCGCATTGTGAGCGAAAAATTGCGGGCATGGCTCTGCCAGGTGGCCACGGAAAGCAACCCTACTAGAGTTACTATTTAAGTAACTATAGTTGGTAGCAGGACAACTGTATCGTTTCCCCGAGGACCAATATTATGAGAAAGCCGCAGCTTTTCGATGCAGGATCATAAATCGCCGCAGCGTTTAGGGCGATTGCAAGCTCAATCAAATTAATTCTGGATGCGAAACTTAATTTATTCTAAGCACATTGCGCTGTCATTGAATGAAATAGGATACTAATAAAGAATCGGCTGCGGCAAGGACTATCTGAGTGAGTTACGAAGAAAATATTCGTCTTGTGGTTGGTTGGCGGCTGATGTTGTGAGCGCCACCAATCGCAAACTCGTTCTCTTATTAGTCGGCGAAAACTTGTGGAAAATTGCGTGTTATTGATAAGAAAACATCGGTTTCGGTGAACATATCATTTGGGACAAAATAAAATGCCGGAAAGCATGAGAGCAGCAAGTGTACGAATGGACCGACAGCAACGATCTAGTGATGAACGATGCAAACGAGTTGGCTTCGCCGCAATGCATGGATGCTTTTCAGCCTTATGATCGTGTTTGGCCTGTAGAGACATGAGCGGCGCCTTGAAAACAAACGTGCAGCTCTTGTAGAGTTACTATAAAGTAACTCTTCAACTTAGGAGGCAGATTGGCCACCTAGGTCACGTGACCTTGCGGCGTCATCACAACCTGCTCATGGGATAGTTAGCAAACTCCCCATAGTGGAGGGTAGCAGTTAAGCTAATGAGTGGTCTCTTGAAAAGAACAGACTGGAACGTGCAAGGATAACCACTAGGTGCACCTGAAATCGCAGGGATGTGCTGCATTACTCAACCGCTCATGAATCAACGGATCATGAATACCTTCTTCCGCAAACGAGAAAACAGGAAGTGGACCTGGAAGAGCCCCAATGGTGAGATTAAAAATGAAATAGACTTCATACTATGCGCTAAACCTGGCATCATTCAGGATGTGGCCGTCCTCGGAAGGGTGCGTTGCAGCGACCATAGAATGGTAAGGTCTAGAATTAGCCTAGACTTGAAGAGGGAACGGAAGAAGCTAGCGAAGAAGAAGACCATTAACGAGTTAGCCGTAAGAGGGAAAGCACAGGAGTTTAGGATAGCGCTGCAAAACAGATACTCGGCTTTAACTGAGGAAGATGATCTTGATGTTCATTCAATGCACGATAACCTGACATCAATAATTACGGAGTGCGCAGTAGAAGTAGGCGGTAGGACAGTTCGAAAAGATACCGGGAAGCTATCTCAGGTGACGAAAGATCTGATTAAGAAGCGCCAACACATGAAGGCATCTAACACTACCGATAGAATAGAACTAACGGAGCTATCAAAGTTAATAAATAAGCGCAAGGTAGCCGACATAAGGAAGTTTAATATGGAGAGAATCGAGCATGCTCTAAAGAACGGAGGTAGCCTAAAAACAGTGAAGAGGAAACTAGGCATAGGTAAAAACCAGATGTATGCATTAAGAGACAAGCAGGGCAATGTCATTAGCAATATGGATAAGATAGTTAACGTAGCCGAAGAGTTCTACACAGACCTGTACAGTAGCCAATGTAATCAGAACGCTAATGAGAAAGACAGCAGTGCACAGCAATGCGTCATCCCGCCAGTAACGAAAGATGAAGTAAAGAAAGCCTTAGAAGCAATGAAAAGGGGAAAAGCAGCTGGGGAGGATCAGGTAACAGCAGATCTGTTGAAGGATGGAGGGGACATCGTGCTAGAAAAACTAGCCACCCTGTATACGCAATGCCTTATGACCTCGACTGTACCAGAAGCTTGGAAGAATGCAAACATTATCTTAATTCATAAGAAGGGAGACGCCAAGGACTTGAAAAATTACAGGCCGATCAGCTTACTATCCGTTGCCTACAAAGTATTTACTAAGGTAATCGCTAATAGAGTCAGGGCAACGTTAGACTTTAATCAACCAAATGATCAGGCAGGCTTTCGTAAAGGATATTCTACAATAGATCATATTCACACCATCAATCAGGTGATAGAGAAATGCGCAGAATATAACCAACCTCTATATATAGCTTTCATTGATTACGAGAAAGCATTCGACTCAGTGGAAACCTCAGCAGTCATACAGGCATTGCGTAATCAGGGGGTAGAAGAGCCTTATGTCAAAATACTGGAAGATATATATAGCAACTGCACAGCTACTATAGTCCTCCATAAAGTCAGCAATAAAATTCCAATAAGGAAGGGCGTCAGGCAAGGAGACACGATCTCGCCAATGCTGTTCACCGCATGTTTGCAGGAGGTATTTCGAGGCCTGAATTGGGAACAGTTGGGAATAAGAATAAATGGAGAATACCTAAATAATCTGAGATTTGCTGATGACATTGCCTTGCTGAGTCACTCAGGAGGTGAACTGCAAATCATGATCAACGAGTTAGACAGGCAGAGCAGATCGATGGGTCTAAAAATTAACATGCAGAAAACCAAGGTAATGTTCAACAGCCTAGCAAGGGAACAAGAGTTCACAATTGGCAGCGAGAGCCTAGAAATTGTGCCGGAATACGTCTACTTAGGGCAGGTAGTGACAGCTGATCCGGATCATGAGAGGGAGATAACTAGAAGGATAAGAATGGGGTGGAGCGCATATGGCAAATTCTCGCAGATCATGAGTGGCAGTTTACCAATTTCCCTCAAGAGGAAAGTGTACAACAGCATAATCTTACCGGTACTCACCTATGGGGCAGAAACGTGGAGGCTAACGAAAAGAGTTCAGCTTAAGTTAAGGACAACGCAGCGAGCCATGGAAAGAAAAATGATAGGTGTAACGTTAAGAGATCGGAAGCGGGCAGAGTGGGTGAGGGAACAAACACGGGTTAATGACATCCTAGTCGAAATCAAGAGAAAGAAATGGGCTTGGGCAGGACATGTAATGCGAAGGCAAGATAACCGCTGGTCTTTAAGGGTAACGGAGTGGGTTCCAAGAGAAAGTAAGCGTAGCAGGGGGCGGCAGAAGGTTAGATGGGCGGATGAGATTAAGAAGTTTGCAGGCAATGGGTGGATGCAGCTGGCAAAGGATAGGGTTAATTGGAGAGACATGGGAGAGGCCTTTGCCCTGCAGTGGGTGTAGTAGGGCTGATGATGATGATGATGATGACTCAACCGCAGCACCGGTGCGCCAGAAAGGCTACGAGGACTACCAGCCATCTATGAATGTATGAATGTAAAGTACATATAGGAATATATGGGAAATTTGGGAACTCGCTCATTACACGCTCGAGCCATACACTGGAGGTGGTGCATAAGTGATATTTCACTTATTTCAGGCATCAGCATCGCAGTCTGCCAGTAATAGGCAGCTCTCAAAATTTTCGCGAAAATATATTCCCAGAGATTTCTGTCGAAATCTTAAAAGCATGAACAGGTTTAGGCGCTGCAGGAAATACATCTAAAAGAGGAGATCGCTTTTTGCTGCATCTTAGAGCAACGTATGATGGTTTGTAAGCAACTTTACTTCTGTGAGGGGGCTAGAATGCATTCTCACTTTTTCATCATGCAGTATTTAGCAAGTCGTAAATTCAGACTTTTTGAAATATAGTATCTTTTTTGTTACATTCAAGACATCGGTGTTTACTGTTTTGAAAATCAAGACGCCTAGAAACTGATCAAATTTTTGGTGCTGTGAAGAAGGTTATATGATTGCAGTTATTGAGAGATTCAACTGAAGCTCGAAGCACCTGGAACTTTTTTCTTAAACACAGCAATCGACCTGGAAGCAAAATTTGCTTCATATTTTTCTTATAATTCTGTAAAAGGCTATACCAGAACTGTCAGTACAGTTCTGAGCTCATAGTGCTTTCCCCTTTTCAATCAGACACACAAAACTTTACAAGTATAAGGGTGATTTTGCCGCAATTAGGGCTGGAAGCATGACTGACAGGATGCGCAATAAGATTGTCTCTTCGAAAAGACTGACCGCAAAAACTGCCACAAAGTCATCTGTACTTTCTGCAGTCTTAGTTTGTGGAATTAGGCCCACATGCCATTGATGGCAAACTGAAACAAAACTTCAGCCGCAGTCGTGATGACCTATCAGCATGGGGCAGTCATGCTCCACCTGGAGATCTCCATGGAACTTTTGACTGGCAAGCGCTGTCCATTTCCTCTATTTGTGACATTTTTTCATTATGTAGGTCTGAAAAAAACATACTTTTGATATGAAAATAATGCCCTCTGTGACATGCAAGAACAGCAAGGACATAAGGCCATCGAACTAATTATATTGTTTTTGTTTTCAAAATTAAAGCTGTAATAAATAACCGTTAGCGTTCCAACCGCAACCTCAGGGCTACAAGAAAAGGATTCGAGCTATCTCAGGAAGATTGCAGTAAACGGTACTTTAGTGCAGGTCCCTACACACAACCCTCGGCTTTCGCCTAGCAAGAAGTGGAGAGGAGGTTGGATGGTAGAGGCCTTTTTAGTAAAAAACTGACCACTAGCAAAGCGGCACTTTTTAATTCGATTAGGGAAAACGACTTGAAACTAATCCTCAAGCCATGATATATCACACAAGAGAAAGTAAGAACGTTATGATATATTAGGGGCTACATACACTGTTCAAAACTAAAGAAAATAATTAAAACAGATTAGCATATATTTCTATCGGGTGCTGTTTAAAAACGGCACAAAGTGTATCTGGTTGAAGATAATGTTTATCATAATTATTTACTTACTTTTCACACTGTCACCTGTTTCCAGCGGAGGAGTTCACGTTGTATACATAAAATAATTTAAAGCAACAATGCAAACAGTAATAAACGTCATTGAAGTTATGTACAAATCTCTCAAAAGATTAAGCAGCTTATTACACACCAATCAGAAGGAAAAGACAATGTATCATAGCCCGAAAATCATAATTCACTGTAGTCAAGATTATCAAATTTGCAATTACTTAAAGTTCTTTAAAACTAATAGAACAAGAGAAGTAACAACAATTTGTAAAGAAAACGAAACATGCCAGGCAAAAAGAAAACAGTTTCCAGTGAGCTAAAATAGTCTACGACGGCCTTTTGAAGATCTTCTCCACAAGAACACCGCACGATATCATTTGTTAAGGTGCTAAACTCATCTGTGATTTGAGCAAAAAGGCTCTGTTTTAAAGTTCAGTTGTGTTATATATTTCGCATGTTTTCTTTTGGTGGTAGCACGATTCTGAAATGCAATGTATCTTTCTAGATCGTCCTTATAATCAGCGTTTAAAGAATGAAAAAAAAAGACTTGGAGTCTACAAAGTCAAGGTTTCTGCGTCACTAAGGGCAGTTGAACAAAAAATTTAAAACTATTGATTGTTATGCTGAATGCTTAATTTATAAAGTGCATTATATTTCAACTGCTCCTGTAGAACCTAGTCAGCGGCGAATAGTATTTTTGCTTGTTCGTGCCGAGGTTTAGTTGTCTCTAATAATCAGGACTCTTAATATCTTCCTTCGCATATATTGCATTTTACACTGTGCATTTAAAATATAGGCGCCTTCATTTTTCATCTAACTAGCCATGGCATATTTACATAGAGAGGATCTTGAGCAAGGTGTCAAAAGCGCTTTGGTTCGTGGGGCGGAAGGTGCATTAGTCACTAGAAGAACTAGACGTACAGTCCTGGCAACAAGTCTTAATGCCACAGCGTTCAGGTGCAGCGTGATGAATGTTCCTAGAATGCTCCGTGTAGCATACACAAAGTCAAGCAGGAAGGTTCCCTGCCGCGAGAAGAAACCTTCTGCTAGCATACAAAGCAAACTTCATGATGAGACCAATATTATCTGCGCTTGGGGCGGCATATTGAAGAAATCCCATCAATATCTTACAAAAATGAGTTCAATTCGTCTAGTCAAAAGACTCATTTCTGTTCGCAACCAATCCACACCCGAAGTTTATGACCCTACTTCATCTTAGAAGGCCAACTAACCCATTAGTGACCAAGAAAAATCAAATATTTGGATTTTTTTTATTTTTTGCCCATAAAGATTGATATAGCGCGAAACAGATTTCTGAGATTTCATGAAAATTTATTAGTTTCGAAGTTACAGAGGTTCGCTTTTTGTGGAAAACTGGGTCCTTCCCATAGCACAAGCGGCAACTTCGCTGCTCTTCTACTTCGCGGAGTGATTTTTTTAATATCCGTGATTTTTTCGCTTCGTGATATAACATTTCTTGCATGCCCTGTTGAATATTTTCTGGCTCCACTAGCACAGCTGTTGTTTCTATAATTGGAGCGCGAAATTTTCTCCCTTGTCAAAAAAGCATGAGAGACGAGTGAGCCTACGAGCGGCTGGTGGCGGCATGTCGAGACGTAGATCATGACGAGTGGCCCTTCTTACCAGAGCAAAAATGGTCAGCATGCTCGTCTCTAGCAAGTTGGTACATTGTCGAGGCGTCCACATTTGCAAAGTTGAGCTTTCGTGTGGACAATAGCCGCCACAACTTTCGGCCCTGATGAGAATCTAATACTAGCTAAGAGCTTGATCTGGAAATGCGACACATGCCATGCTAGTATAGTAAAAGGGAAAAAATAGTTGACTGCCGAGAGTGCAGTTTCTTCCTGTAGGCGACCACCACTTTTCAAAACATGTTGGCTCAATGCAGTGATAATTGCTGATCACATATACCGCACTGTTGTCCTTAAACTTAACGAACAACGGTTGACATACGGGACTGTAACAACAGGCAATTTCACTTCGCGGTTTCTATATCATTTTTTTCATTAAGGCCCCGTGGACACTTCGTAAGCCGGTTTGGTGAGCAGTTCCTGTAGCCCGGAAACCCTTCCGGTAGTGTGTTAAAATGTCTTGACTTGTAAAAAAAAAGTTGCCCAGAATAACCTATGATCACTACGCGTTGAAAACATCTCTGGAAACAATAGCAGAAGACGCGCTCCTAGAGGTTTCTTTACTTAACTGTAGGAATCTCTACAGTTCTACAGTATGAGTCAAATGCAAAACCGCATCCGATTGCAGTGCACCACATGCAGTTGTTATAACCAAAATCTTTAATACAAACAATTAAACCACATCAACATAATATTCAGGATAGCTAGCGACTGGTGAACTAAGCATTAAGGACTCCCTGTGCGAAAAAAACGGTTTCTTTAAATAAGCATACAAACACCAAAAGATCTATGACCTGGAATAGATAAAGAGCATTGTGCACGCAGGAAGACCTAGCATAGTATAAAAAGTAGAGCAGCATATACTTCATCACCGCGCAAAAGAATTGAAAGAATAGGAGAATTCAAAGCATCCGCTATGTACGTTTTCTTTCGCACTGCTTTATACTTAATACCAGGATGATATGTAGATAAAACGCGGCGGCAAGAAAAATGTATGCAAGCGACTGCCTCTGTAGTTGGTGCGAAACAACTATCCCGAACTTGCTCCATGGAGAGATGACACATTGAGGACAGGGAACTGGCCTTCATATTTAAGGGGCTTCAGCCTATCCTCGGGTGAGAAAAGCATCACCCACTTGAAAAGCAATATTATATCGTTTTCCCGAAATTTTTCGAAACTTTACTGTACATTTAACAGTACGAAGGTCCCTAATGGGTTAAGTTCGCAGATATGCTGGTTTTCAGATCGACTCCAGTGGTATAGCTAAGCATATTCCACATTACGTCTCACAATCCTTCGAGGGATGGAAGAGACTCAGAGGAGGCCCAATTTTCGCAAATGTCTAGAAAAGACATGGACTAAAGCGTAAATTTGGGAGAGTTTGTAAGTGTTCATTTTTGCCGGAGCTTACAGTTTTCAAGGCTTACGCGAAGTAAGTCTTCCTCGATAACTCTGGTGGTTGTTCTGGCGTTCTCCTCAGATGATTAAAAAGACAAACCAACTCTAAAGCTATATCGGTTCAAATCTTGTTAAGATGTGGATTGAGCAAGCATGAAATCAAGTGTATCCTGATGGCGATTAATTACATAGTTGAGGCACGGATTATTGCCACTTAAGCACTCCTGATGACATTATGCTAGCCTTGCACTCCACCCATTGCCTATAGAAATATAGAGTATTACATGCAACCGCAGAATATCTCAGCTGAGATTGACTGCAAGTTGACAATAATTGAGAACTGATTATAAATTAACGCAATGGAAAGTGTCCATTGAAGCACACGAATGAAAGGCGAACTGCAGGCCAACATTTATGCTCCAACAACAGATATAAGGAAAAGGACGTTATTGCGTCATAATATACTCATAAATAGCCCAACAGGTTTTTTATATGAATAGTAATTTCAGTTTACACGAAAACATTGAAAATACTAATTC
>JARKHS020034917.1:0-125000 GCA_030143305.2 Amblyomma americanum
ATAATATGAAGGAAGAGCGTTAGATGTCCGGGAAACACGCAAAGCTTTACATTTATTAGTGTTTAATTTCATATTCCATGTAGTGCACCAGTATGACACCAAATTAAGGTCTCACTGGAGAGTGTCAGTATCGTTGACGTTATTTATTTCCCGAAATATTACACAATCGTCAGCAAAAAGGTGAATGTTAGAAGATATGGCAGAAGGAAGGTCATTAATATAGATTAAAAATAGGAGTGGCCCAAGGACCGATCCCTGTGGAACACCAGATAGCACGTTAGCAATCGGTGAATTAGTGTTATTAGCATGCACGAATCGCCAACGGTTTAGAAGGAAAGATTTAATCTATTGGAAGACGTTAGGATCGAGATTAAGATGGCTCAGTTTATGTAGTAGCAATTTATGGCATACTTTATCAAAGGCTTTGGAAAAGTCCAAAAAAAATGCAGTCAGCGCAAGATGAGTTGTCAAGTATGCGGTATAGCGTATCAGTAAAAGCAAGTAATTGAGTTTCACAGGAGTATGTTTGACGAAAACCATGTTGCGCAGGCGTGAAAAATGAATTCACATCGAGAAAGGTAACGACATTCTTGAAAATGATATGTTCTAGTAATTTGCAGCATGTGCTGGTGAGCGAAATGGGACGAAAGATTTGAGGGCAGTGCTTACCACCGGACTTGTGAAGTGGAACCACCTTCCCAATTTTCCAGTCGATAGGAAGGCTTGCTGTGTCGAGTGACTGTTGAAAAGGTTTGCTTAGTATAACTGAACTATAAGCACAAGTATTTTTTTAGGAATTTAGCGCTAATCGCATCAGAACCAGGTGAAGAATCATTTTTTAAAGATTCGATTAATATGGCTACACCAGGTGGATCGACAGTTATGGGTGGCATTGTCGGGAACCTGTGGTGCGGTATGAATGGAAGATTAACGCCTGAAATGGAGGAAAAGCTTAAAAAAGCTTTCAACGAATGTGTCATTCAGCACGGAAGGACAAAGATCGTTGGGGATAAGTTTACCGGAGGCGTCTTGTAGTCTAATTATTGGGTCGTTCGCAGGATGTTGATGATAACGCGCCAAAATTTTTAACACTCGTTTTCAAGATTGTTGGTAATGTGGCAGACAAAAAGTAATTCTTTGTAAGTTTAATCGCTTTGACGTAAGCGCCGGAAGCAGACATGTACTTCGCCCATCGCGCATTAGATAGTGAAAGCTTCGCGCGGCGGTATAGACGTTTCTTTTTTGTTAGATAATCGTCTGATGTGAGAGTTGTGCCATGGTGCTTGTGGATCAGAGATGACGATGCGCTTTGGGATATACTTATCAGTTAGTTCGTGAACCTTTGTTTTGAATGATATCCAGTTATTCTCGACACAGCAGTAGTCTGAGTTTACAATAAAGTAATCAACAAAAGTGCCCAGCTCATTGTTAATACCGGTAAAGTTGGCGCGTTCGTAATCTAGAATTTTTTTTTATTTTATTCACTTTTCGACGTAGTATACTAATGCAAAAATTGAGCAGAACGTGATCGCTTATGCCTGGAAGATATGTTATGTCAGTAGCTAACTCTTGATTAGTTGCTAGAACTTGATCGAGAGTGTTCGAAGCGTTATTTACCGTCCTAGTGGCTTTTGTAAATAACTGAGTTAGCGAAAATGTCGCGCCTAGTTCTAAGAATTATTTAGCTTGATACGAAGGGGGAGATGAAGAAGGCGGCTGAGCAGTCCATAAAATAGTTGGGAAATTAAAGTCCCCAAGTAGAAAAAGCGGTGATGAAGGAAATCGTGCGCGAATAAGATTTATAGCGTCGTAAAGTTCGTTAGTGAATGTAGACCAATAAGAAGGAGAACGGTAACAGGCGCCAATAACCAATTTGAGATAACCTATCACTATTGACGCAAAAATTAGTTCTAGTTAGCTGAAGACTTGGATACATGAAGATGGAATGTCTTTGTAAATGTCAAGTAAAGCACCACTGCCACGCTTGGCTGTTCTATCGCAACGATATAACGAATAGCAATGAGCGTTATGGAAGATTTCGGAATCTGACACATGCGTTGGGAGCCATGTTTTCGTTAGCGCTATAATGTCGTGAGCATGTGTCTATGGCAAAAGATAAAGAAGTATGCTTGTTAAGTAGGCTTCTAACGTTAGTATAAATAACTGATATCGATGATGACAACTGTCCACTACCCCTCGCGATTCCCTACGGTGAAGCGGAAGATACAGCTACGGAATCCAATGCAGACGATTCCAATGCAAAGGATTCGCCACGTGCCATGATTTCTTCAACAGTGTCCGTGGTAGGGTTATACATGAAACATTTTTTATTGATGTGCAGCTTGTTATATCGTATCTTAAAAGAGCGAGGGCCAGCGTGATTAGATCCGAATTCAAAAACTTTTTTTCGAGCCTGGCGCGTAGCAGGTGAGAAATCTTCACTGATAGTGATGTTATCTGTTTTAAATTGGTTACGAAGGGTTAATATCTTGTCTTTCATTTAAGTCTCCGAAAATTTAGCTATGATTGGTCGACACTTCTTTTCTGAAAAAACGCCGAGGCGATGTGCACGTTGAATTGGACTCGAGGAGCATACTTCGTCAACCTTAGACAATGCTTACAGGAGTCTAGATTCAGTATCTGCCCAAGTCTCTTCCCCATCGGGTATACCACTAAATATTAAATTGTCACGTCGCGATCTATCTTCCGCTTCATCAAGGCGAGACAGCAGCAAATCATTTCGAATGCGTTGGTCTTTTACAGATTTCTTTAAAGATGAAAGTTCTTGACCCATTTCGCTGAATTTCATTGCCTTTTCCTCGACTTCATCAAGCCTCTTGCACATGCCAGCTAACTTTGATTCAATGTTCTTCTGACTACTCCTAATGTCTTTTATATCAGCTGCTATTTCGACCTGATCTTTTGACCTTTGCAACGTACGAGAATGTACATCCTTGAGCAGCTTAAACAGAACTTTCATTTGTTAAGACGGATTGTCTGGCAGGTTGTCTATGTCAAGGGAGCGAGTCGTAGGACCCGGGTTAGATTCAATGTCGCCAGAGCGCAAAAGCAGGAAAAGCATTGAAACACATTCACAAGCAACATCAAAGCACACCCGTGGGCACGGGAACAGAAGTAAACAGCGATCGTCACATTTCCTAGCGTGCAAATAATTGTGAGCACAAACCTGCACAGTGAAAAAACGAAGCATCGGAGGCATGCCGATGTCACTGTTCCCGTGCCCACTGAAGGGAAAGCCAGTGTGTTGTCGCTTTAAATCCGGTGTGGGTGGCGATGCCATCGTCGATGACGCTGGACGGGTGTGGACGAGGGATTCGATGAGCAGAAAATCCTGGCCGGGTAAAAGGCTGAATTTGTCGGTGAACCGAAGCCCAGAACTTGCAACCACCGGACCAGGGAAAGACGTCGAGTCAGTGCCTGCAGCCGGCGAAGTTGATATGCCGAGCGCCAGCACAGCCTGAACAGTGAAGAAACGAAGCATTGAAGGCATGCCGATGTCACTGTTCCCGTGCCCACTATGTGCTCCGCCCCAATGGATTGTAGTCGTTATGGAGAGCGCTAAACAGAGGCAACAACGAAAGAAAGAAGCGAGGAAAAAACAGCGCGCTCAAGAGACGGCAGGAGAACGCGCCGCATGACTCGAGAAGTGTCGGAACGAAGATGCGGCTAGAAGAACTCGTGCCACGTCCCGGAATGACTCTTCAACTGCGGAAGAGACCGCTGTGAGTTTAGGAGAGCGTCAGAATGAGACGAAACGAAGCTTTCGCAATTCAACTTGGGTTAACCAGAGCTAAACCACAGCCAATTTTTGCAGGGGCGTACGTGGTGGTGCTATCAAAAGAAAAAGAGTCAGCGCGCGCCCTGGCCGAAGACGATAATTGTAGCGCGGACAGGCATTCTTGTCACTGTCGTTTGTGTAGCAGATACAGCTTTCACTGCAGTGCATTGGAGAGGTGCCAGTACTGGACATGCGAGTGCTGGTAGGAATGCAAAAGGATTTCTACCAGAATGTAGAGTAGGCATATCTCGGAAAATTAAAGTTCACCTGGTAGCTAACCACACTGTTGCCTTGTTGTGAACTGTAGTCCCCCTGCTCGACAATGTTTGCAGTATGAACGTTCGCGCCGCTGATGTAGCAACAAACAACGAGAAGGAAGGCAGCAGCACGTTTAGAAGTTTAAAAGAGGGGCGCGAACGAGAACACAACGCTCGCTCTTTAAGCACAACTTATGTTCCGCAACGTATCCAAAATGCCTTGCTGCCTAAGCACGGTCCCAGCTTTCTCAAATAACTTTAATTAATATTTTCAGTGTTAAACTCGGCAGTCAGCTGTACAAAGCTATGTGAATTTTTTTTTATTCTTGCGCCTTCAGCGTGCCTTGTATTATCCTGACAAGAAATTTTTCAGAATATTTTACATTCTGTTGATCATTGTACTGTCCTAATCAAAACGCTTATATGGTTTCTTCCCAAAATGTAAGAAATTATTTATTTAGCCGAGTCCTTCTTTGATGCACTGCTTTTGTTTCAAAGACATGACTAAATCTGCCTAGTACAGCCGTTAAATGTCCAGGTGCCTCCATCCTTGGCTCAATGAAGAGGCAGAAAAAATTGCTTTCTCAGATAGGACGCAGAGGGCTTCCAGGCCAAGAGAAATTGCAGCTGCTTTAATGTCAGAAATCTTCAGCGTGGCTCGCTAAACATTATGTAGGACGATTGACGCAAAAGCGCTTCGCTTTGTCTGGATTTTTCAGTATCCTCTGTCGACACAATTACAATTTTGACTGGAGATGTGATTTTTATTTACTTTACTGCATTTTCCAGCGTTATAGTGATTCATTGGAACATATATTTAATTATCTTTGACAAGCTACAAGCAAAACGAAAGCCATTAGAGCCAAGGAGTGCGCTATTTATCTTTCGCCCCAAATTTCTCTATGCAAAAAAAAAGTTGACCAAAAACATTTCATTGTAGGAGCATAATAAGATTGGATATTCTAGTGAATCCTGATGGCTTG
The DNA here is from genome assembly GCA_030143305.2 of Amblyomma americanum. NCBI lineage: Eukaryota > Metazoa > Arthropoda > Arachnida > Ixodida > Ixodidae > Amblyomma > Amblyomma americanum. The sequence continues at coordinate 5,040 of JARKHS020034917.1, forward strand.
GTACTGAAAAATATAGCTTTAATTCAATGCTCGTCTCAACCTGTGCAATGTGGTACGGCAGAATATTTCCGCAAATGCGAATGTTGATCTTTCAGTAGTCTATTCCATTCTTTGTCCTCTCCAGCCATTGTGCGTGAGTCCTGAATTGTCACGTACTTTCGAATTGCTTTAGGAAGTATTTATCATTGACACCAATATTACAGGGCTCGCTACTATTCCCTTTTCCATGCACTAAGAAAAACAGATTACGATCTTTCCTGCAAAGAAGCTGTGGTGTAGGGAAATGAAAACACCCATTTAATAAATCAGTTATTCTTCGCACTTTTCTCGCACGCTTTTTTCACGCGAGATTTTGCAAATTTTCAGCATATTGGAGATCTTATAAATAATTGGTTAACCGCGTTGGTAAGGATTGGCCACCGAACCGAATTCTCTGGCGAAGAGGCGGAGCATCCACGTCGCAAGCAAGAGGACCGCGACTGGAATCCTCGTGTCGCCGATATTCTCCAACGGATCAAAAAATGCAGTGTCGCTTAGTCTGAACCAGCAGGCCTAGTGTGCGACATGATCCCGGCTACCAGATTCGGCAATGCCCCTCTCATAAGTGGAGGATTTGGACCCCTTGCTTAGAATTTGATCCTTATCTCAGATGTAAATACGCCAGCTAATCTCCTGTAGCATCTCACCGGGAGGGCTCACATCTTCGAAGCAGCAGTTGTTGATGAGAATCTCTTCATCTCGTCACCCGGAGAGTCTGCAATGGCAAACTGGACCTGGAAACGTTTATTAATAGAACGTTGTTCATTCAGGCTCTTCTAGCAGTGCTCTTCGAAGAGCGTGTGACGAGTATTAAATTCGTCGTGACAGCACTTTTGAGGCTAACAAAGAATACACAGCCATATTGGCCAAGCACCTATTTTGCTTTTCTAGTTTAGTTGAGAGGCGGCATCTAGGTGTGGCATTTTCGGTCAATAAAGAGCCTTTAGGCGATCCTCCATTACCTTTCTCAGTATTTGAACTCGAACTTTCAAACAGCTGGATTTGTGATACCAGCTTTTTTGCTTTTTTTTGTGCTGCGTACTGCCATCCGCTCGTTTCAATGCTCTGCAACGCGTAGTTGGTGTCTCTCCCTTGTATAACTTTCCCTTCTGTATGTGCATAATGTCTCTAGGCGCAAAGACACATCGCCGGTTTCACTATTAATTCCTGTGCCGTTCCGTATGCCTTGGGCATTTAGAAACACAAGCGCAAAGTTTTGTGATGAAATTTCTCGCCAAGGCTCCACTCCTGATTTCATGTTCATGTGTCCTACCGAAACCTTTAATCTATACGTTTAATCCATTATCCATACGTCCGAATAGCGGCGAGTTCCTCTCTGCAAGATCGTTACATCACTTCTCGTTTATTTTTTTTAGCCACTCAAAGAAAGTCGAAACAAAGTACAACTGCTGGTCGTAACTTTTGTCGTTCTTCAAATTCGCAACACATTTTGTTATGTGCGGCCGATTCGTTGTCACAATTTCTTGGCTGAATATCTTAGTGTGGGCAGCTGCTACATCTACAGCGCCAACATGATGGCAAACAAAGAGGAAAAGAGATAAAGACAAAGTTGCCGGATCGTGTTTCGTTCACGCTGGCATCTTTTCTCTGGAGGCGAAACGCAAAAGATACCCTTGGGCGAAGCAAAATCCTCTACTTTCAAGATACTCAAGCCTTCAACAAAGGCTCCAGGCGAACTCATTCAGTGCGGCGTCTGTTATCCGCTATGCACGAATTGGGATATTCAACTGCCCGTACGCTGGCAAAGCAAAATAAAAGAGGAAGCTGGAGGGTGGGCTGAAAGGTTATGTAGGAGTATCTCGAAACTGTAGTTCTTTTTTCAGAAGGGAGTATCCTGAAACAAGTCCTGATGTTCTACTTTTTACTGTTCCACTCTTTTCACTCATCGATACTTCCCCGACCGACAACATTGCTGTTTCATGGATAAAAATTTAATGAAGATGCAGTGCGTAATAAAATCATTGAAAAGCAATCCCACGCACTGTAGAACGTAGATTGTATTTACACCAATTAAAGGCATAAATACAATTTGCGCCTTTGAAGATTTGGCGTTAAATTAATTCGTTCTGCTCAAACGTTCGAAAGTCGTAATTGGAACCGCGAAGGCCGGCTCGTTCTCTGGCTTGCTACGGAAAAAAATTTGGCTACCATTGCTCCAAGAGTTATAATTCTTACGGAATTCGTGTATTAGCAATATCTGGATACCTTGACCATGTCGCTTTCATGCTACTGTAGCTGTATAGGGCGTTGATGTGCGGTCTACTAATCGTGAGTTCAATGCTCGAGTATGATTTGTTCTAGCGTTTTACAATAGAAACTAAGACGCTTAATGAGTAGACCCGAAAGAAAAAAAAATCGCTTAAACTTCTTGCTGACTTGCATTTCACGAGCGCTCTATCTGCTAGCGCGGCATAAGGTGTACGTAAGGAGGATTATTTCGACTGACCTTCCCGTGAGCTATTTCTTTACGCTTGCGCAACAAAGGTACTACGTTAAACTAAGTTGTCTTCGAAACAAAAATAGCATCACCCTAAATGAGAGATGGAGCGCAATATTCTATCCGGTCCAAGCAAAACTCAGAATCTCAATATAAATTCCACACTGATACATGCTTTCCGGCTGCATGATGCATGACATCTTTTGGCGGACAAGTGATCTGAATGCGTAATTAGTTATCATATAATGAACGACCATTCGTGTAACTTTCGGCTGTCTTCACACTAATTCACATTTAGGTTTAATCTTGCAGCTTAGCCTTGATGGATTAAATTGATATTCAACTCAGCATTGATATTACTGTTAAAGGAGTACAGCACTTAGTGCGATTTTGCTCACCTTTGCCTTTGGTGGGTGGCCTCCTTGCGGCTCCACCAGTTTCTGCGAAAAGCGACCTTCTCTCTGCAAATAGTCTACAAGCGCGAGTTGACGCTTTGCATTACAGACCCTTAGCTGCATTCGGAATACCCACGCTTTGGAAAATTTGTTTTGAGCAACTTCCCGGCTTGTTTCAACATAATAAGGCATGGCGCAGTGGAACGTACAGACCCTCGTCTTTTTGAAGGCGCTGGAAAAAGCGACTTTAGGAGATGATAATTGTAGAGTGCCATTTTCTAAGCCAAGAATGCTTCAAATTTATTAAGCTTCCGTAGAGCACCATTTTTCTAGTTATAAGTCTTGGAACAAATGTTTTGTGACGTTTCAAAACGTTACTGCCCTTGACATATGCGCCCAGTCATCTAGGGCATAACTCCGATTAAAATCTAATAAATTGGATGCAAGGTTACTAATAGAAAAAACGCATCTTCAGGCAACTGAACCACACGAAGCCGCTGTGATTCGCTGTTCTAGCTGGAAGCTGTCCGAAGCTCGTAGTAACTTGCCTTGTTTGATTTATTTCTGCAAACTCCGTACTGGTGGTATCAATTTGCTTAGGAGTGAACAGGAATGTTTAGAAGCGGCCTTCTGATAAAACTTGTAAGTGCGTAAGAACCGATCGAACAAACTATTTTGTTAAAACAGCAGAGATGAAAAATCACCGCTCGAGTTGATATTTGCTATTGCTTTTTGTTTGGGTTGTTCTGTTTCATGCGATAATAGGTCTTCAGCTGTGCGCAATCTTTTTCCCTCTCCGGAATATATTTCTTATTTGTATGTTTGTCACTGCTTGCTTTTACAGTGAAGAGAGGTAAGCAACATCTCAGATATTCTTTTGGTGTTATTTTGAAATTTCCAGAAGAATTACGTTTCCTATGCGTTGTTTACGTAAGTGGCGATGCACGAAACGCTGTTCCTGCAGTCAGTGTGGCGTATCCTCGCCACCCACTACCTGGGACTTTTGCTGCGTCTCGCGAAGCTGTTTCTATAAATATGTGTGGTAAATAAAACAATAAAAAATTCATGAAAAGTTTTCTGTGCAATTCCTAATTTTCCAACAAGGAGTACATGCGTGAGCGTGTGAGGACTGTCTTAGCAGATAAATACAAGTGGTAAATTTATTAGTCGCAGACAAGCTGAAGCTGCGGAATTGCAGCTAAATTCTAATATTCCTTGTTAAGTCGCGCTGTTCAATCATATTTATGGTGTACTTTTGTGCTGATGAGACCGTAGTATTAATCACGGTATTTTGCTCTGCCCATTATCTTTCCAAAGCACTTGATTTTAGATGGAACTCGGATCATGGAGCTCTAAAATGCGCATCTAAACACGATCCGATAATTTTGTATTAATGATAAAAGAGGACCGCGCTATGAACTGGCTTATACCTATTGACTGGGGAAGCATAATATCGCAGGCATTGTCATTTCCTTCTTCTGCATGTCAACATTCTCGAAAACTTTCTGCACAGACATGATTAATCCGTTTTCCCGGTGCCAATTCTGGATCACAGATGTCACTCATGGGACGCCATGCGCTAGCTGAACTCACATGAGGTAAAGCGCATGAGGTAGAATACCTGACTTTATTAAACACTGTCTCCTGAATATCCGCCGGTATTGTCTGTAATAAAAAGTACCGTTTATTCGTAAAATTCGCATTCACTCTTGTACTCACCTTTATTAATTGTGCTGTGCTGGTCGGCGGACTGCTTCGCCTGTGCCAACAGTCAAGGCAGTTTTACTTAGTAAATCATTATCATCAGCAGCTCGGCCAATGCTTCGCTCAACCTTCTTGAATTACTTTCCTCCCGCCCAGCATATTTTATAAATGCTGCAGGCGAACGTTTATTTCGTGTTTCAGTTTTTTATAAACAAAATTAACTTCAAATAAATTTCTTCAGATCGAAGTGCCACCAAGCATCGAGCACATGCTTAGGACGCGCTGAGCTACTTGATAGCACTGCGTGCCCCCGCGTCGGACGAACAGCGCTTAAAGCAATACACTATCCATGAAGCAGCTTTTCTTGCGGGAGTTACGTGCTTTCGCCAGGGGGGGGGGGGGGACCACGCTTACAATACTGGGTATGACGTCGAGGAAACAGAAGCAATTGTTTTTAAAAAATCAACTGACAGCGTATTACATTATGTTTTGGCAGTGAGATGATTTTGAAGCTTTGGACGCTTTTACAGCAAGCGAAGTCACTTCCTGTGTGGGGACATCAGGTCCGGTAAGCTAACGTAACTTCCCTCCAGCGATTAGGAAACATCCAGTCCGGATACGCCGCTTTCCCTCTAGCCAATAGAAATCGTCCAGTCTCATGACGCCACTTACTTCTAGCCATTGGGAGAATTTTGTGACCGCTTATGGATTTATTTCACGAAAGTCTTTAAATACTGTCCATAATAATCACGCCATGACCACACGCGTGCGTGACACGAATGTCGAGAGGCTCTCTTTTTCCTCGAACACCGGCCAAATCGCCATTCTTTGAATAAGTGGCCGCTTTTGGATTTAAGGTGGTGCGCTTCTACAGTAGCTTGACAGAGATATTCTACATCCCACACCCGTCTACCAGTTCCGAAGCCGCAAATGACTGACTGTTCCTGTAATACGCAGGGTTCCTTCTAGGTACTTAGTTCTCGCTATCCACGTCTCTGGATCTTAAGGCCCTACCCCCGAGCAATAGTTCTGCAAAAAAGCATATTGCGCACCTGCTCTGACCACTCTCATAGGTACCGTTAACGATACCGTGAGAGCTTCCTGGCATATATTTGAGCCTTCGAAACAAATTGTCCTAGTAACCAAAAAAATTCTTTTTACATCATGTATACTTAACCAACATAATTCTCGCTCACAATAGGCTTTTTAGTGCTTTGGCTTTCAGATGAGAGTGTGTTTAGCGCGATGAAAAATAGAGAACTTGTTAAGTATTTATTTATTTAAGGCCACATAATTCCTGAAATCAACTGATTTTTAATCTTCGCCGTAGCGACAACGAATGCTTCTTGCTCACTGAGCTATACTGCTTAATTAACTGCCAATGCTTTCTTTTCATTTCCTTGTGGCACGTTTGCGGCTGAACTATCAATATGCTTCACTCCAATCTTATGCTCACTTTCTTTTGCATCAAGGATGTTAACTGCACCTGACAAAAACAATTTTACTGGGAGTTGCAGATTGTAGTTCCCAACTAAGCCTTATGCTCAGTCTGCTTCATATTGTAGGGTGCGAAATGTTCTTAGAGATTCTATAAAGACGCTTAGAAAAGTGCCTACGTCGGGCACGTAGGTCAGTCAGACTTTTAAAAGGCCTCTGATAGTCCTTTAATAGGCCTTTTTTATCCGGTTGAAAACATATTTTTGCAATGGTTTGTCCGATATGTGGCCAGAAGGTCAGAGCTTAATCCAAGCAACCGAATTTGCATTTTATTCACATCACTTGACTGTTTCGAAGCATAAATGCTAGTCAAATCTCAACCAAGAAAATTTATGGAAAACCCTGCTGGTACCTCAACTGAGGCACAGCGTTGAGGTGAAAGCAGACATAGGTGCTCTATAGGTGCCTTCTCTGAAGCTCCAGGAAGCAAACCACGTTTTAAAACGAGGAATAATGATCTCGTCCTGGCTAAAAATTTACGAAAATTATCAGCGAATAAACATAAATTACTGCTATTGCTTCAATAATATGAAACGTTTCAATATTACGCAGATATTCTGTGCCAACATAATAGTAATAATCCAATTGGCATTGAAGAGATCCAATGAAAAGTCATCTTGTTGTCCCTAATGACGGTATGGTTGTATGGTTACGTTGCTGTCCAGTTTTTGTAATTCATTTTGAGACCTGGAACAAATACATCAGTCTTAACCAAACTCAGTTTCCTTTTGCCACCACTAGCAAACATACTACGTGCGCGCAGATGACAGGAAACTATCTGGCTGCCTGACAACTGAAACCGTACAGTTCGAGCGATGGATTTTATTAAATATTAGATGCAGACCACTCGGCAGAAAAGAAAGAGGCGCACAGTGAGAGCTTCTTGATGATGTTGTTCAAGGTTTCTTTTCAACAATCATGTTCTTCATTTCGCATATAAGATCACGGTTGGCGCACAAGCTCATATGTGCCCAACTAATTTCTGTGTTGATGTCACGGATCTACGGAGAACACTTGGGCCAAAAAATATGGACTAGAGGAAAGGTGCACCCACACAGACGCACATTTAGTACACCCTACATGACACAAACACTGGCACACAAAACTAACAAACATAACACAAAACACAAAGACTACCAATACACACTAACCGGAAACAAGCAGTCTAATAGCGTTCGGCGTTCGTGCTCACGGTTCGGTGCTGATGAAGCGTTGCATGGATCTAGTAGCCGGCGTCAAGTTGGCGTTAATTGTGCTCAGTCTGGCGCCGCTGGCAGCGTCGTTGGCGGCGTCGTACAAGCTCCCGGTGCAAGCGCCCGTGGAGGTGAAGCTGGTTATGCTGGCGTTGTGGACGCCACCCGGATGGGTGGCAACAGCACTAGAGGCATCCCTGGCTTTAGCTGGTGGATGCGTCAGCCGCTGACTGCCCGGAACGGGCTCAGGAACGGCAGGAAGTCCACGGTGCGACGCCGTAGAACTCGAGATCACCGGAGCAGTAGCCTGCGTTGCCTTCTTAAATCCGACGTGTTCCTGACCTGCCGGAACCTCCGCTTCTCTGTTCTTCCACCCGTGCCGCGCTTTCCCTCACGCTTTTATAACCATGGCGTTGTTACAAGTCATTCTTGTCGTCGTCGTCTTCTCTTCTCTACCAATCATTTCTTTCCACCTCACCGAATAGTTCTTTTGCATCTTATTCATTCTTGGGTTAATACACCTCATGCTTATCGTCATCCTCGTCGTCTTCTCCAAACTTCTTTAGTTTATACTTTTATTTTGAAGTTCCTAAATTCCTATTATATGTGATAACGGCCTCCTCTCTCAAAAGCTTTTCCATAAAAACTGCTCACAACAACCCAATCTTCAAGCCTTCCAGCCGACCGACTATCTTCTGTGGCGATTCTGGGCCCAGCACACAACACACCGCCGATGTGAAGCACACACCAAAAGCACAGCACCAACGCAGCACAACAAATTGCATTTACGGAACATTAACACACCACTGCCGTTGCCCGTACGGTATCCCTCATTAACATGTTAATGTCCACAACACAATTCGTTGTATATGCACGCAACAACAACACCAACAAAAAGATACCTCCCAGAATTAGCTGAAGCTGTTTAGTTGGCTCTATCTGTTAGATCTAATTTGCTGCATATTAAATTCGTTTGTCCCGCCACATCCGAAAACACATCCCTCTTGCTTTTTAGTAGGGCTTTTTAGTAGTATTGTAAGTAGGCCTTTATCAGTAATCTTCTGTATTCATTCAAATTGGGGTCTATTAGAACCTTTTCCCATCCTACACTTTTCTTCCCACCGCACGTGGGCAGCTCGGCAACATCATCTCTCTCCTCTGCCACTACCGAGCATGCTACCTTCTGCGCATACCGCACAGGAACTCTTTCTTTCTATTTTTAAGCATATTTTCGTGCAAGTCCTTGTTGCTGTTATTTATCAATATTTCATAATTTGTCACTTTTCTTCTGCGTCACAAGGTAAGGGCCCTTCCATTGCATCAGTAACATATTATGATCCGTGGGTTGCAGGATCAGAACCTTGTTGCCCGGATTCAGATTTCTGTGAGTGGCTTTCTTGTCATAGTAGCCCTTATAACGTTCGCGTGCCCTTTCCAGGCCTTGATGTGCAAGCCTGCATGTTTCCTCCAACTTGTCTCGCAAATCAAGAACGTATGTTTATGTTGTCTTGAGATCTGACGCAATCTCTTTATTAGCCCACAGCTCCTTGAGTATTGTAAGTAGGCCTCTAGCGGGTCTCCCATACAACATCTCGAAGGACGAGAAACCAAGAATCATTTGCGGTACTTGCCGGTAAGCGAACAAAGGAACTGGGAGATATCTATCCCAATCAGCAGGCCTCTCCTGGAACATTTTCCTGACCATATTTCTGAGGGTGCTTTTGAAACGCTTTACAAGCCCATTTTACATGTGATGGTACGGCGTTGTTAGTAACTATCTTACTGACAGAAGGCGGTTCCAAAGTGAAGTTCGAGCCCTGGCCACTCGAAATTTCCCTCGGGAGCCCATAACGCGAGAACATCCCCAAAAGACCCTCCGCCACTTGGATACTGTCAATAATCTTCAATGGAACAGCATCAGGATAACGAGTGGCCACGTCAACCAGGTTAGGTACACATCTCTTGTTTCTGGCTGATACTGGAGAGATTGGCCCCACAGTGTCAATAGCCACTCTTTGATACGATGGGTCGATGGCTGGCATCTTTCCCAGAGGTACGGCACCAACTCTTCTCTTTGGAAATGTGCACTGGTAGATATCACACGAGCGAACAAAGCGTTTAACGTCACTCTGGACACCTGGCCAGAAGAACTCCTCGATGATTCTAGACAGCGTTTTGTGAACACCCTTGTGTCCGGCCATAATGGCGTCATGTCCCAGGCGTAGCACTGTCTCTCGCATATCTTTCTGCAACACCAGCTGTCTAACCCGCCTTCCCTAGCTAAATATGCATTCCCTGTTCAGAAGACCGTTTACCAATTTATATTGGAATGACGTACGACTCCTCTTTCTTTTCACTTTTTCCCAGCTCTTTCGAAGCAGCCTTTTGAAGCTCAGGTCTTCTCTTTAAGTGCAATTTCCGCTGTTACGTTCACACACATCGTAACGAGAGTAGAGAGCGGACGCTGCGTTGCTCGAGCGGTCACTTGAGCTCTTGTCTCCACTGCCGACGAAAAACCGACTACCCCACCACCGTCGTGGGCCTGTCCTCCTTTGGATGTTCTTGAACGTCGAGTATCCTGCACTCGGGATCGGGATCCTCGACACTTCTTGCACCCGTAGTTTTTCCCCAGATGAGATCGGTTTCTTCTAGATGGGTAGATGGGTTTTTCTACGCATTTTGCCATTACCTGTTCAGTATAGTGAAGCGTGGACACAAGAATCTTGACTTCAGGAAGGTACCTTACTATGCTATTTACAAGAGTGACGACCGACGCTTCCCCTGGAAGATCATCGTCCTTCACCAGGCTTCTCCGAACAAAAACTGTGTTGGCTCCGCGGTCTCTAAGCACCAATATAGGACGGCCCCCTATTTGCCCAACCAAAACTGGCATTGCTGCTTTCGACTTCGTGTAGCACTCATTGCATCATTTTTCAGTGGCGTTTGCTCTCCTTTCAGCTGTGGAACTTCAGATGGTGTGACAAGTTTTGCCCGAGAGTCGACAACGCCCGCAGCTTGGTCCTGCGTTCTATATCGGCACTCTTCCACAGTATGTCATCTCCTCTTACAACCTTGACACATGACCTGTGTCTTTTGGGCAACGCTACTAGTCTGACAGTCAACTGCACGGTGTCCCACCTTGCCACAGAGGAAACACCTTACTGGCGCCTTAGATGCACCGCCATAGGGTCTTGGTTTGTCGCATCTGTCCCTAGAACCTTTTGGGTTTCCTCCTTTGCTTTACTCATATTTCTCAGCCTTTGAGCATCTAGGAATTAGTCTGTAGTGTCGGCAAACTCTTCCAATGAACACAACTTTCTTTCAGGATTAGCGCTAACTTTGGACTGCAACATGCTAAAAAATTGCTCTGTCGCCAGCTTGTCATGCCCCTATTCAAAACTCTTTTCTGTGTTTGACATATCAAGCCACCTGTCGAAATAGTTGGTCAGCTTGCAGGAAAACTGCTTAGCGGTTTCAGAATCATCAGTTTGGCGGTACAATATCTCTCGCGAAAACCCTCTGTCGTAAGCCGGAATCTTTGGAGGAGTGCCTTCTTGACTTTCTCTTAGTCCATGGAATCAGCAGAAGGCATCCTCCCAAGTACATTCAGCGCCTCCCCGACTAAACACATATTCATTGCCGTGGCCCGTTCACTGCCCATGTCACATATATTAAGGAGCCTAAATTAAATTTTAAAGGAAAAAAGGTGTGAAGACGACGCAAATTAACCGAAGAATAAAGAAGAGGAAGCAGAAGCATTCGTTGAGGCGGAGAGAGATGATTGGTGGAGAAGCATTCGGCGTGGTGGAGAGAGATGATTGGTGGAGAACAGAAGACGACGACAAGGCACACGTGGACTAACACCGAGGCTATAAATGGGCGAGTGAGAGCGAGGCACTGGGGGAACAGCAGAGAAGCGGAGGCTCTGGCCGGTCAGAGAAACTTTGGCTGGAAGAGAGCGACGTCGGCTACTGCTCCGGTGAGCTCGCGTTCTACGGAAACGCATCGTGGACTTCTAGACGTGCCCGAGCCCGTTCCGGGGAGTCAACCGAGGACGCTACCACCTGCTACGGCCAGGGGTGTCTCCAGCGCAGTTGCCACCCATGCGGGTGGTGCCCCCAACGCCAAAAACACCGGCATCACCTCCACGGGCACTTGGACCGGGAGCTTGTACGACGCAGCCAGCGACGCCAGCCCAAGAGCGTCGAACGCCGCCTCGACGCCGGATACTGGATCCATGCAACGCCGCAGCCACACCGAACCAAACCTGAGCACGAACGCCGAACGCTAGTAGTAGACGCTGGTAGCAGTGTGCCGGGGTCGTGTGTATTTATAGTCTTTGTGTTTTGTATTAGTTTTGTTAGTTTTGTGTCCTAGTGTGTGTGTCACGTAGGGTGTATTAAATGTGTGGCTGTGTGGGTACACCTGTCGCCTAGTCCATTCTTTCAGCCCGAGTGGTCTCCGGGGAGATCCGTGACAAAGATCAGTGGCGAGTCTGTGCCAGGATTAATTTCCTTTTTTCATTTTGCTTTGTCTCGGATCTTAGCGATCTCTCGACGGCAGAAAGGATGGATTTGGCAAGAACGTTAGAACTGGCGCTCAAGCTAGGGTTAAGCAAAGAAGAGGCGATGCATCTCTATGAGGAGGAGGGAAAGAGGCAGAGAGAGGAAAGGGGTCAAGCACGCGCAGACGCTGCTAAGCAGAAGAGCGCGAGGCGAAAAGAGCTCGCGAGGCAGAAGAGCGAGAAGCTAGAAGAGCCCGCGAGGCAGAAGAACAGGAGAAAAGAAGGATAGAACGGGAGGAGGAGTTTATTTTCTGGAAACAGGCGCATGTCGCGGGAGGATATGACGTTATCACGGACAATGATCAGCGTTCCTTAGCGGGTACAGAATCTCCTAGACCGGCCAGAGTTTGTCCAAGAAAGCTGATGGCTCCTTTCGATGACAAGAGAGATTATTTGGATGCATATCTGCAACTATTCGAGCGGATAGCTTTGGTGCAATGCTGGGAACGCAGTTAATGGGCCACGGCATTGAGCATGTGTTTAGTCGGAGAGGCGCTGAATGTGTTTGGAAGGATGCCTGCTGCTGATTCCATGGACTACGAGAAAGTCAAAAAGGCACTCCACCAAAGATTCAGGCTTACGGCAAAGGGTTTTCGTGAGAGATTTCGCACCGCGAGACCTGAGGATTCGGAAACCGCTAAGCAGTTTTCCTGCAAGCTGACCAACTATTTCGACAGGTGGCTTCATATATCAAACACAGAAAAGAGTTTTGAAGGGTGGCATGACAAGCTGGCAACAGAGCAATTTTTTAGCATGTTACAGCTCAAAGCTGACGCTATTCCTGAAAGAAAGTTGTGTTCATTGGAAGAGTTCGCCGACACTGCAGACCAATTCCTCGAGGCTCAAGGGCTAAGAAATTTGAGTAAGACAAAGGAGGAAACTGAAAAGATCCTAGAGATAGATGCGGCAAAACCAAGAGCATATGGCGGTGCGTCTAAGGCACCAGTAAGGTGCTTTCTCTGCGGCAAGGTGGGACATCGTGCAGCTGACTGTCGAACTAGTAGCGCTGCCCAATAAACACAGGTTGTGAGAGGAGGGGTCATACTCTGGATGAGTGCCGATACATAACGCAGGACCGAGCTGCATGCGATGTCCACTCTAGAATCTCTGGAATGTATCTTTTTGGTGCTGTTGTTGATTTGTTGTTGTTGTGGCGGTGTTAATGTATCTGTGGGATTTATCTTGTGGTCGTTGCTGTTGTTGGTATTATGTGAGTATACAAGGGAGTGTGTTGTGGACACGAACATGTTTATTAAAGACTCTGTGCGGACAGCGGCAGTGGTGTGTTAGTGTTCTGAAAACAAAATTTGGTGTGCTGTGTTAGTGGTGTCCGTTTGGTGTGCGCTGGGCATCTGCGGTGTGGTGTGTGCTGGGTCCAGAATCGCCACGAAAGATAGTCGGTTGGCTGGATGGCTTGGAGATGAGGGTGACGTGAGCAGTTTTTCATGGAAAACTCTTGAGAGAGGGGGCTCTTTTGACATATATTAAGCAACCTAAATTGAGTTTTAAAGGCAAAAAGGTGTGAAGAAGACGGCGCAAATTAACCGAAGAATAAAGAAGAGGAAGAAGAAGCGTTCTTTGAGGTTGCGAGAGATGTTTGGTGGAGAAGCATTCGGCGAGGTGAACAGAGATGATTGGTGGAGAAGAGAAGAAGACGACAAGGCTCACGTTGACTAACACCGAGGCTATAAAAGGGCGAGTGAGAGCGAGGCACTGGGGGGAACAGCAGAGAAGTGGGGGCTCCGGCGGGTCAGGGACATTTTGGCTGGAAGAGAGCGACGCCGGCTACTGCTCCGGTGAGCTCGTGTTCTACGGCAACGCATCGTGGACTTTCTGCCGTGCCTGAGCCCGTTCCGGGGAGTCAACCGAGGACGCTACCACCTGCTACGGCCAGGGGTGTCTCCAGCGCTGTTGCCACCCATCTGGGTGGTGCCCCCAACGCCACAAAAGAAACTCCTTCTCCCGTTCTATCCTTCTTTTTTCCCGTTATTCTGCCTCTCGAGCTCTTTTATCCTCCCAGTCTTCTGCCTTGTGAGCTCTTTTATCCTCCAGCTCTTCTGCCTCGTGAGCGCCTGCGCATGCTTGCGCCCTACCCTCTCTCTGCCTATTTGCCTCCTCTTTCTGTCACTTTGCCTCCATGTCATAGAGACGCATCGCCTCTTCATTGCTTAACCCTAGATTGAGCACCAGTTCTAACGTTTTTGTCAAATTCATTGTTTATGCCGTCAAGAGTTAGGAAAGATCAGAGACAAAACAATAAGAAACAAGGAAATAAATCCTGGCACAGGCTCGCCACTTAACTTTGTCACGAATCCTCGGGAACACTCGGGTCGAAAGAATGGAGTAGGCGACAGGTGTACACACACAGATGCACATTTAATACACCCTACGTGACACAAACACTAGCACATAATAACAAACCAACACAAAACACAGACTACCAATACGCGCTGCCCGCGAACACTCAGTCTACTAGCGTTCGGCGTTCGTGCTCATGGTTCGGTGCTGATGAAGCGTTTCATGGGTCCAGTAGTCGGCGTCGAGGTGGCGTTCGAAGTGGTCAGGCTAGCGTCGCTGGCGGCGTCGTACAAGCTGCCAGTCCAAGCGCCCGTGGAAGTTATGTTAAAGGTCTTGGCGTTGTGGGCACCACCCGGATGGGTGGCAACAGTGCTGGAGGCACCCCTGGTCGTAGCAGGTGATTGCGGCATCTGTTGACACCCCGGAACGGGCTCAGGAACAACAGGAAGTCCACGGCGTGACGCCGTAGTACTCGAGATCACCGGAGTAGTAGCCGGAGTTTCCCTCTTCCATCCGAGGTCTTCCTGACCAGCCGTAACTTTCTCTTCTCTGTTCTTCCACCCGTGCTGCGCTATCCGTCACGTTTTTATAACAATAGCGTTGTTACAAGTCATCCTGGTCGTCGTCGTCGTCTTCCTCTTCTCTTCTCCACCAGTCATTTCTTCCCACCTCAACGAATACTTCTTCATCTTCTTTATTCTTGGTTTAATACACGTCATGCTCATCGTCGTCCTCGTCTTCTCAAAGCTTCTTCAGTTTATACTTCTATTTCAAACTTGCTATTATATGAGGCAGTTGAGCGAGAACCAATTTTAGAACTGCTTTTAATCACCAAACCACCAATAATACGAGACATACACTATAAAATTTTAAGGTTGCCCTGCAAAACCTAATCATCTTGGCACCCGCAACAGACTACCATGTTCGTGCCGCCTACTGTAAGATTTCGGCACTTACCTTCAGGGGTATTAAAACAATTTGCTTAGCAAACGCCATCATATGTTCAATGGCGGCAAGTTGTCTAAAAATCCACGTTCATTGCAACTACAGACGTCTCTTAGGCAAAATCAAATGTCATCTCTGCATATAATCTCCAGCCACATGTGTTTCTGCTAGCTGTTAGTCTCTCTGACTGCGTATTCCAGCGCTTGCGACTTTGAATATCCAGATGTTCGGTAACGCGAATAAGCTGAGCTCAGATGCTTCCCTGAATTTATTAAAAAGTTGAACAAAAATTTGATATAGCATGTGTGTGTATGGCACGGTTTAATTACTGTTTGATGTGAATAACGCGCTAAACACTGACAAAAATGCTACACACTGTAGCATTGCTGTCTTGCTTAATCACTTGTATCGACCTTTATCAGCTGACAGAGGCGGATGCAATTCGAACAGCGGCGACTGCGCCGTAAAGCTCCCTCACACCGTATAAAAACGGAGCATTCGTTTTCAGTGTGTATTTAAGCGCACTTTAACTGCAGTCTTGGCGGCTGTCTTCGCTGTGCGTTTAAAAACGAATAGTCTCAAGCAACAAATTTTTTTCAGTATGATCTCTATAAATTCACCACTTCAAAATTTTATCCGCTTGCAGAATGTTTGTTGAACCAGAACATTTCGCGTATTTTGTGCTGAAGTTTCGCTATCACACGACCTTTGTTTGAAACCTGCAACGCTTAGATTCTGGCGATAACTGCTGCGCGCCCATCGGTGGTCGAGTCTGTTTGCTCTTAGAGTAGCGAGCAGTTGTGCATGTTGAGCGTAGCATGCCAGGCTATCACATGAGTCAGCTGGTCTGTTCCCAATGAGTAGCTCGCCGAGCATCTGATGAAGGAATTGTGGTTTTTCACAATCGTCAGTACGCCATACGCCTGACAAAAATATCATCAGCGTAGCCATGCAACTATTGCTGTCACAAGTACTCTTGAAGAGATTTAGTGGAGACACTGAGATATCCTATGTTTTTGTTGCGCGTAACTGCACTCTCAAATAAAGAGATACTCGCACAACAAAACAAAGTGCAAATTTGGCTTGAGTGGAGCGAGTCAGCTGAAGGCGTGTTACGTAAGTGAGGCAGTTAGTATGTGGGCGCTTGTTATGGGAGGGAAGGAGGCGGATCCTTCATTAGCGCGAAAGCCCTATGCCAGTGGGTAACACCCAGGCAAGATCTTACGGTCTGTGTGGGTTTGCGCCAAGTGATATGAATAAACAAAAATAAGTCAAATAAACATCCGCGACTGGGATTCAAACTCAAGGCGGCAGGAAAAAATCAGCATCTTGGGCCGCTGCGAGAGAGCACTAGGCTATCTCCACAGCCGAACTCGCCTGGTGTTGAACTCCAACGTGCTCTCGCGCTGTGCATTGCAAATCGCCTTAATCAACTAATACTAATATCAAACTAATATTCGAGAACTAAGGTATGTGGCCGCAGTGGCAGATGTGCTCTGCATGCGTTGGCGTGGACAATGCTGCGGCAGAAACGTCGCACTAGAGCAATACATGTTGGCGTTGCCAACATTGCTGCGGAGACACGGCAGAGGAGTATAGTCCACCGGCTTGCATTGACTAAATTGGCATTGACGCTGAAAAAATTGAAGACAAGCATAACTGGCTCCATGGGTAAGAGTACTCTTCAATCTCGCTTTCAGGTACGTGGCGTGGGTGCCCACATGTAAAAAACTGTTTTGGCACAATACTCTGTGGTTAGCAATGCTAAATCGTTAACCATTTTTGTCTGAGCTGACGGTGACGAATTTAAAATAAAAACGGCTTGGCGCGGGGATCTAACGTGGGCTGTATGATGCACATTTTACTTTCAGTGCCCGAGAAAAACCAAAATACTTTGAAATATTCGGTGAGGATTTATTTGTTCCGCGGCTACAAACTAAGCTCATACATAGCTTCTGACGGTACTGTTTTTCACAGTCGTGCTGTTTCCAGAACATCCTCCCTCTATAAGACCTGAGTCAAACTTCGTAAGCTCACAGAAAGCAGTCAGCTGATCATTATCCCCACCGATGTAAACAACAAATATGGCCGACAGCGGACTGTGCTGCCCTGTACGTGTGCGCTCGATTTTTAAAGCTTATTCCTTGTCTAGTACCTCTCAGTGACAGTGTGGATCATGTTATCAATCAATGAGCGTCCCATTCATCTGCGGTTGTCACTTGATTATCTTTTTCGCTGGAGTCCACCTAACATTACGAGAAGGGTGCAATTTGCCATTACGCCTCGCTTCACACCGAAGAAAGGTAGCGCAGCACGTCCTGTGTGAGAACTTGGTTACTCAAGAGAAAAATATGAGCGATAAATGCAACTGGACAGCTCCCGTTACACCTCAAGCAAAAGTGGTTTGTTAGCAAAACTTCAAAAGTCCGGAACAAAAGATCCTGAGCGTGTCGTGGCATCGGCACATGACACCGCACTTCCGATCTCTAGCCTCCTGAGGCCGCTTCTGGAGCGCGTGAATGAAGCTTACCAACGGATTACTGTGAGTGTGCGTGGTTTGGTGTGCTATCACTGTTAATATAGAAGACGGGTTGTGGTTACTGCGCGAATAAATAACTTTTTTTTCACCCTCGCGACAATATTGTAAGATGTGCGAAGCTTTTCTCGGCTGGCAAAGCACTGTCTATTAAAATACTGTATGTTGTCGCTGTTCCTGACGCCTGCGAGCATACATCTCACCAACGTATATAAGACACGTATGAAGATGTCTAGTGGTTTCAGTGGGACATGTCGCCTTGCATTTATTTTCTTTGTGTCTCTACTTTAAAATGCAAGCAATGACAGTTCAATCGTTAGTCTTGGTGACCAGTGGTGCTGTTGGACGTTTTTTTCTGTGGCTTTGTGTTCAAGTTTTCTTTCGCAGTTTCATTTTTGTACGTAACTGCGTATTAGTAGAAATCCTAGAGATGTTTTTTTTATGATTAGCATTAAATTCATTGCAAGAAATTGGGCAGACTTATGAAAAATCTTTTTTCTTTAGGAGCTGGTATCCCTCACACTATACATCTTTGAACTTGACGTAGCAACGAGAACATAATTAGCAGCAAAAGGTCCGACACCTTAGAGGCAGGTGCTCATTCCACAAGCCTTTTGTTCCCGCATAGATTGAAGCGCTCTTTTTTGCATTCTGAGTGAAGTTTTTACCACAACAAACCCTATGAGCAGAATTCGTTACTGTGAAAGAAATGCCCTTCATACTACAGCATGCTCACGCTACACTACGGCCGCACAGTTAGCAAGGTGATAAGGCGGAGAAAATATCTATAATTCATATGGTACGCTATTCGCCCACTGGAAGCAATCGTGGTATTCAAATCAGAAATATCTTGGGACACTGAAGCGCCGCCTTAAGGTTATGACACGATGATGTTATTGGGTCTCTTCAGCGGCCTGGGGTTTCCTTTCGGTATCACTTCGCAGACCCTGCCATCATCGACTTTAGATTAATAGATCACTGGGAGTCCTCATAAACACTCCTGGCGCAGTGGCGCAGTTGTTAAGGGATTGTAGCAAAATGGTGGTTTGAGCTAGTTGGTACATATTCACAATTGTTAAGGGATGCGGCACTATCCTGCGAAGGCAGGTGCTGCCACCAGTGGGGCTACTGAGACCCAGATGGGCCGCGGTGAACAGTTTTCGCACCATTGATTGGGACGTTGTGATGACGTCACAAGGTCACGTGACCTTAGTAGTAGGCCGCCCACCTTCTTCGCTCACAAGTCGACGTCGGCGACGACAACGGCGGTGGATTTTCTGTAGAACAGGAGTATTAACAATCTCGCCTTAATAAATCACCGGCAATGCACTATTCAGCTGAGTGTAGACTGCACGCGCCCCATTAAAACAACAAACAACGCTAAACACCATGTTATCAAGAGTTGCACCATGTCAACTTGAAGATTTCGCTTTATTTGCTTGGTTATTGTGGTAACATACAGGATAACATTATACTGCGGGCGATTTACATTGCCATATGATACAAATACAAATATGCAGCCGATTATTTTGGGCTAATTACTGCTTAAATATATTAGTATTGAAGTCGAATAAATTGTGAACAGAATGGGGATACAGACCACTGGAGGCTAAACGCGGTATGCTTCGTCGAGGACTTAGGAAACGTTAGAAGGCGTGCTTTTTGTGATAACCTTTTGGAAATCATGCAAAAATATAACGGTCGATTTGTTCACTTAGGGCAAATTCAAACTGCGTGCGTAAGCGCTGCGTGGCCGTTATTTTGCATGGTTTATCGTCCACTTGTCACCTTTACCGCACCACCTTGAGACTTCATCACAATTGCCAGCAGTGTATGCGCATATATTGCACACATAATGCGAGGCTTGTAACACAGCCGCGGGCCATGCACTTAGGGCACATCCCCTCTCGAAGCTCGAGCCAGAGCTATGGCCGCGAAGAACAACACATCGAAGAATAGCCCTCAGGCAAGCTGTCTGTTGTGAACTCACAATGGCATATATATGACGGCCTCCCTCGGTCACTTGTCGCCTCCTCCATCCGCTGCGTCCAGCGTGTTTCCATCAACTCCTCTCTGCTCTGCTGCCCGCACAGCCGCGAAAGAGTCCAGGAGTCAAGAAGGGCCACCCACGTGATTACGAGGGTGGCCTCTTCCTCACTTCCTCCGCTGCCGCTCGGAGGGGGCCGGGAGGGGATGGATCTCCTTAGGCTGCGAAAGAGAGAGATGCTTCACGCGGGCGAGGCGTAAAACGCTTCCCCACTGTATGCACCTGGGCAGGCTGCCCACAACCCGTTGAGAAGGTGGCCAGCCTGCCATGGAGGAGGTTTCATACAATGTATGGGTCGAACCTGAATCGTCTGTACCTCATGGAAATTTGGCAAATGGATTCAGTGGTATTTATAGCCTAATACCGTTTTATAGTTAATACCGGCAATATTCAAAGCTTTTCGTGTGTCGTCGCTTTCACCAAACCATCTGAACCATTATCGAATGGTATTTGTGTCTCAGCTAGCGCCATATGTCCCGCCGACGTCACCGGCCCCCAATAGCAGCTTCGCTCCAACGACTGACTGAGCGATTTAAGGGCAGACAGCACTACATGTTCACCAAAAGTTCAGCCTCATCGTCCTCACCACCAGCGACAGAAACCAAGCAGCTTCATGGACTTCATTTTGAAATTATGTGACACAGAGACATTGGTTATTGTAAACTATAGGAAGCGCAAAATACCGGACGACGGACAGAGTAAGGGACACAAAAAACAGGTTCACGAGCGCTACTACCAACTGAGTTGGTAGTAGCGCTCGTGAACCTGTTTTTTGTGTCCCTTACTCTGTCCGTCGTCCGGTATTTTGCGCTTCCTATAGTTTACAACATGCATCACCAACTAGCCCGGCAGCTTGCTCTCCTGAAGACATTGGTTAGGACTGATATGTATTTCAGGTACTTCGTTTTGCGGTGCTATGTGGCTTAGAGGCTTTGCTGTGGACAGAGTGGTGATTAAGAGGGTTTTCTTTACTGATATCTGAATACTTGGAAATTGTACATCATGTGACAGTTGAATAACAGTTAACTTTGTTTTGCATTGTTAAGACAGGACTTCATTCTGTAACAACTGAGTACGATTTGACGAGTTGAACATATGTAATTTCACTAACAAGGAACATCGACCCCAAGGAGGAGGTCGGATGTCAGATATCAGCCATCTACTACAGTTGAGGCTGTCGCAAGCTACAGGTAGGATTAGTAAGACAGGTGGCAGCACCAGATCCACATCCTTTGCCAGCCGCGCGACAGGTGCCAGCTCGTGTGTTCCCTGGTGCGGTGCAATGAGAGGGTCTGCTCACCAGCAGCGAGCTCACAGCCCAAAGGGCCCTTGTGCAGCGCGAATGCGAAGCAGCCAGACTCAGTGGAGCCCTGGAATAGGTGCCCGACCTTGCGAAGAGGCCAGACGTCAACTATGAAGACGACGGCCCACCGCTAATCTCATTGAGATTTCAATAAATGTTTTTTTCTCTCTCTCTCCCTGCGTGACACAACCGTTTACTGCCGCAGTCTTAAGCAGAAGCTGTGTGCGATGAGCCGCGTGCGCACCGCGCTGTAGCGGCTAAGTTATGTAACATAAATATGCGCCTATTACAAATTAGCGTTCGTCCTTTTTTCTTCGCCCAGCCCCTCAGCCTCGCACAACGCTGAAGTTAGGTGGAATGGTCGGCAGGCTCATCCATAAATTAATAAATTTTCAAATAAAAAATAAACTGTAAGTTAAATATGTATATTGGGAGTTATGAATGACAAAAACACATGGCTAGGGGTAGCGCATTTATCAGTGTGGAACCAGTTGCAATCAAAAAATAATCTCTATTAAATTGCTTTGATGTCGATACAGAACTGTTGCAGACAGTTTAACGAAACTTTTATTAGGGTTTATTATTCACCACATCGAGGATCTTGGGCGATACGAAGAAAGTAACCGAAATGTAATGCTAGAACTCTCTGCGCAACACAACTCAGTTATGGTAAATGGAGAACCTAAATGTGAAGGACGACTAACGTGCTAACATCTGAACAGGCAGACTACCATTGAATACTGCCTATTGTTACATAATATTTAGAACAATATCGCAAAAAATGAAAATAGGCGAAGAGGGGGAGCACAGTTCAGAAAAACGGTCGCATAGGTACTGCTTTATCAATGGGGCACTTGGTGAGAATTGAAGTGCGTGGAACACAAAGGGGAAAAACGAAATTTATGTTCCATGACATAACAGACACAAAGCGAACAGCTTAACAAGTTCCCTGTGACTTCCCCTTCTTTGTTGACTATATTTGCAAGAAGCTCATCTACCTGCAATCTCTCTACCCTGGACATGAAATAGCAGCTGACACTGAGAAAGAAATAACAAACACGCCAGTATAAAATTGTAATTGTAATGAACCAGAACAGCCAAAACAAACAAAAAGACTAAGAAAGAATGCAAACAGGTGGAAAGGAAACAGGAAGCCACGAAGTTGGCAAGAAAATTAAGGCGGTCAGCAAAGGAAGTCGAATGGCTTCTGAACAGCACAGGAAGACAAATAACAAGCACCTTTCAAAAATAAAATAAACAAAAAATGCTTATCATATTGACCGACGATCATATAGGAACAGATCCTCGTCGAGCGTAAAATAAAGTCAAGTTAACGCTCGCTGGCTGAAGGTTACAAAACCTAGAAGTGGACCGAGACAAATTTGTAGCTACGAAGCTTTGTCGGCGAGAATAATCCAGTGAAACTTACAAATTTCAGCACCGATCGATTGGGGGCTAGTTGATTTACATTTCTTCCAAGCAAAATTCCTTTTTAGCGCGGCACAACAACGGGACAAGACAGCGGCTATTTCTATCTGCAAAAATCTGAAGTTGTACCTGATTGCAAAAGCCATCGGGGAGAGCGGAAAACGCAGCCTCGAGGTGTTTTTCGCCGCCGTAGCGCCTGCCTTGACCCCTTTTTGTGTCGCGCTAAAGAAATAGTTTCCCTTTGAAAAAACATAAAGAAAACCCAGTTTCTGACGAAAACTGCCTTGAAGGGAACGACACTTAGAAGTACAAAACATCAGTTACCGCACATTCTGGTGTGGCATTAAGGAAATCCCTTGGAATGGAGAAGCAGCTGAAGTCACCATAACTGGAGGGAGTTTATACTTCACCAATATTCTGTGAAAAAAGGGCCAAAAGTAATTTTCCTATATACATAATGTTCGCAATTGAAACATATCAAATCAAGCCAGATAATTAACTTCTTCCAAACGGTAAGGAAGCGGCGCTAAAAAGATTCAAAACCGCTGGAGTTTGTAAAGAAATTCGTAACAGCTGGCCACAAAGAAGAATGAGATTAATCTAAAAGTGAGAGGAGAACAGACGAACATAAAATATTTTCGACCGAGTACGTTAACGTCAATTACCTAAAGGCTGGCAGCGCAGACAGTAAAAAAATTAGGGCAATGATTTAATGTAATAAGATAATAGAAGTACTTCGGAACTCGTTGAGAGCTAATAGGCGCTTAATCAATAGCCTGTTTCCGGTTGCGATATGCATACAACAAAGAGCTAGGGTGGAGAGAAGACTGTTTTTAGGCTTGCTGAACGTCACCAGTGAGTATTCAACATAAATAGACAGCACCTCTGGAATTTACATAGAGACTTAGGTATAGGTCATTCGATAATAGAAATGGTAACGGATGTTTAGTGAGATCATCCAGTACCATTTGTGTGACAAGGGAGAGAGGTCGCGAAAGCAGTTTGAGATGCACAAAGTAGTAAGGCAAGGTAGTCGGTTATCATCCTTGCTGTACATAGTTTATATGACAGATACTAGAAAGTAGGAGAGGAAAATGCTGTTTAGGGGTATAACCACATGCATAATGGCCATAAAGGAACAACTCCCGGTTTAGTGTATACGTCAACATGGTATTGCAGGTAGGTATGGAGTTTTACATAGAGTGGTTAATATTTACGGAGACCTAGGGTACGCTTAGGAGATTCATTTTTAGATCAGGTAACTGAGGCTCGTTCATATTAAATGATACCACTGATAATGTGCTTAATGTACAAGACCACCAGATACCTAAGATTACCAAATACAAGTATCTCGGTGAATGAAGGATAAGCGTTTATGGATAGGAACAGACAGACTACTAGGGTGAACATGCGAAGAGATGCCGCCATAATGAAGTGTTTAACGTTATGAGGGTAAAATTGGAATGAAGTGCTGTGGGGCAGTTGGGTAGGAATAATTCTGCCAGGGCTTACATTTCGGAAAGCAGTTTTTGCTTAACGGAAGAAGCTCGGTCGTGCCTAGAAAAAACCAGAGGACTGTTTGCTGCTTAGCATTATGTGTTCATACATATTAATAATAATTGGTTTTGGGGGAACGGGATTGGCGCAGTATCTGTCTCATATATCCTTGAACACCTGAGCCGAGCCTTAAGCGAAGGAATAAAGGAGGGAGTGAAAGAAGAAAGGAAGAAAGAGGCGCCGTAGTGGAGGGCTGCGAAAAAATTTCAACCACCTGCGGATCTCTAACGTGCACTGACATCACACAGCACACGGGCGCCTTAGCGTTTTTCCTGCATAAAAACGCAGCTGCCGCGGTCGGGTTCGAACCCGGGAACTCCGGACCAGTAGCCGAGCGTCCTAACCACTGAGGCACCGCGGCGGGTTTATGTGTTCACGGCAAAACTACACGTGAGTGTAGACAGGGGTAGATTGGCTGGGCATCGTTTGAAGCGTGGGAAGCACGAATTGAACTATTATGCGAAGAAGGGCTGAAGAAACTGGATGAAAATAGTGGGGCAGATTAACTACTTAAGTAACTTTAGAGAAAAAGCATTGATTCAAATTTTCGGAAAAGCTAGAAAAGTAACCAGTAATTATGGCGGAAACTCGAAAAGGGAAACAAAGAACATTTAAATACCGGGAAAGAAAGCAGACCGAGAGGATGATTATTTCAATGGAAAAAAAAGCAGACATTAGCGATATGAAGGAGGAGGAAGAGGAAAGGCAGGGAGTTTAACCGGAAGAATAAACCGGTTTTCCACCTTGCAAGTGGAGAAAATGGGGAGGCGATAAAGAGATGAAGTATAAAACAGAGGAGAAGGAAAATTAAGTCTGTGTATCCCAAGTCAGCAAGCGTTCGGTTAAGTCACAGCCTATTGTGCAGGCCAGAAGCTCTGAAGAAGTGGAGCAGTGTCTTGGAGGCCTTCACCGCCGACGATCGTAGAGCCAATATCCGAGAATCTTTATTTCCTTCAGTGGCCGTGAATCTAGACGCTCTAGCGCACGGCACAGACTGCCTTTGTGCACAGTAAGTAGGGAATTCACGAAGAATGCGGGCTATAGCAGCGGTTTAATGAAAATGAAAAAGTTGAACCAGGAAGCAATCGTTTCGTAATAAATCGAAAGGCAGTGCCCCACTGTACGAAACGAGATAAGAGGGGGGGGGGGGGCTTAGAACACGAAGATACAAGAGCTTTAACCTGGATGATGACATAAGTGCTGCATGTGATTAATCTGGAGAAATAAATGAATATTTTAACTAGAATCTTAGCATTGTCTATTCAGACTTCGATGCAGGTGCAGTCCTTCTCGCGGAGGCTAAGAGTTTAGAGACAACAAACGTGTGGTAGCGCAAAGTGCCGAGAGACCACACGTTGCTACATTGACAGGGTATCGGGAACGCCCCTTTATTCCGATGACTGTCGCTTATATACAGATGAGATGAATGATAGGTATTGCCCCCTATACATACACAACATATTCTCCCTTCATAACAAAACGCCACGGAAATAACACAACAATGAACTCAAACTATACACACTTCACAGCACATGGAACGCTTCAGTCTTTCGGAGATCGCCGCTAGGGACCCGAGTGAGCGGACGCGTCTCGCATCGACTCCGCCAATTTCTGGCTCCTATGCCCTACTTAATCTTCCCAAGGACCCATCAAGAACCTCAACGGATTCAGGAAGGTACACGGGCCCTAACCGTTATCATCTTTTGGATGTGCCCGATGATTCACAAGAACTGGCAAGTGAAAACGTCTCCGCCTGCTGTGCCGCTGCGCTAAGCCTCGCCTCATCGAGGTGAGCCTCGCCGGCGCGCTGCGTTCCGCACTCACCGGCAGCGCACCTACCCCTAGCAGCCATGGAGGTGCTGCAAGCGCAGAAGGAAGACCTTCGTCCCAGTGAGTGGACCCCGATACTCCGCGCGTACAAGAGTGAAATCTCAAGCGCGGAAACGCTGGCCATATCCCATCAAGCAGCGTCTGTTCCATCTAAGCCTACGGCGTCTGCGTCCGCTACCCCTGCGACTTTCAAGCCTACATACAGGCTTCAACAAGAACAGCTGCGCGCGACGCACGCAGTAGAAACACAGAAGCAAACAACTTGCTTCACTCCCTCTCGGCACAATACGGGTCGTTTACCGACCAAGAGGACGCCTCGCTTTGAAAGGCACCATGGCGCAGCCCCTCCTGCAAGCCCTGCAAGTCAGCGCTGCTGGCCTTGACTTCGGAAATATTCACCTGAGGATCCACCCTACGAATAACACCTTCACGGTCGCTACCCCGCACGAGACAACCGCCCTTCACCTTGTCCAGATCAGGGAAGTGGTCCTCCAAGAGACCACTTACCCTGTCGCAGCCTACATTGCACCGCCGGCGGCTGCTGTACGTGGAGTCATCTCGCAAGCCTACTGGGAGGAGGCGCCGGAGCAGATGCTACGGGACCTCCAGACCCGTAACCCGTACGCTGATATCATTGCAGCCCGCAAAATGAGTAGGACTCATTCCATTCTGATCACCATTGCGCACGGACCAGTCCCGCATACCATACGCTACATGAGTGTAGTGTACAGATGCACGCCGTACAACCCATACAAAAATGTCCTATGGCCGGCTACAGAATTTTGGCCCAAATAGCTATAGACCTTTCCTATTTCTGTCTATAGCTGTCTATACAGGCTGATATATTTTTCTATAGAGAGCTTAAGACAATTGTATGGTTCCAAAGCTATAGCTTTAGTGGCATAGATTTTTCAATAGCTGGCAATAAGCACCTCTATGGGTGCTTATAGACGTTCATAAAAGGCCATAGACGGACATAGCTTTTTCCATAGACGCCCATAGGACTTTTTTGTATGGGAAGGGAAGTCCAGACGCGTGCACGAACTCTCGTCGGCCGGGCCATAGGTATGACGTGTTCCAGCACCCCAAGACTGGTCTCTGCATGCTGTGCGGAGAAAAGCATGAACCGCAAGATGTGCCCTCCTGCATCCCGACCTGCATTCTCTGTGGAGGCCTGCACCTCACGGTCACCGGCTCGTGCATGGCTAGAAATCGCACCGCCCAACCACGACACTCATCGCCCCAGAAGGCAATGCCCCCTAACAAGGATGACTTTCCTCCGCTGCAAACGACCCTCCCGTCTACTGCAACATGGGCCTCCAAGGCTGCCGGGACGAACACCAGGACCTCCCAGGACCCGGACGCGAAAGCTCAGCGAGAGGAGGTAAAGCAGCTCAGGGCAGCCCTCTCTACCGCCACCTCTGCTGTATCTCCCCATCCACCACCAAACCTCCCCTTCACCCACCCAACCCACCCAACCCGCCCAACATCCCCCTAAAAAATGAAGGCCCGATGAGAGCCCAGTCGAACCAATAGACCTAGACACCAAATTTCAGGCCTTCGCCCAAATCTTGGAAGCCAGGCTCACAGAGCGCATTACTGCGCCGCTCACTGCACAGTGCCAGCTTATGAATGAATCTACCATTACCCGTCTAATGGATAGTGTCATATGTAGCATCATGACCAAGGTAGAGGAGCGCCTAACTGGCCTCACTCCTGGACTCTCAACGGACTATCCTCCCACAGTCCCACTCTCCACATCGCTCCTTCCCCTCACTACCCAACAACATGGCTCCTCCGACGGGCCTTAATTCTTTACAGATTATTCAGTGGAATTGCAGGGGCTTTAGGCAAAAGCGCTATCCTCTGCAGCAAAATATCGCAAGTTTGTCATCCCCACCAGACATTATCGCCATTCAGGACGCCAATGTTTGCAGGCAGCTGCCAGGATACGCTTTTATCCCCTCAGACCCCACCGATCTTCCTCGAGTGGTGACATATGTCAGTAAATCCTTGGATTACGTGGAGCACGTAATTGCCTGTTCTATCGCTTACAGCCTTATTGAAGTCTTACCGCCCACCCCTGCAAAATCAAGCCTGTTCTTTCTTAACTGCTACCTTCTCCCACGTCAGCCAATTAACTTACTCCCCTAACTTCTCAAATGCGCAACCCAGTTGGCCGGATCAAACCCCTTACTTATTGCCGGAGATTTTAATTGCGCGCACGTGGACTGGGGCTATCGGCGCACCAACCACAGAGGCACAGTTTTATACAATGAGACGCTGGCGCTCCACCACGACCATCTTTAATGATTTCAGCTTACCTACGCGGATTGGTAACAGTGTTACTGCCGATACTAGCCCAGACCTCACGCTTGGTAGAAACTTGTACCACCTGCAGTAGGAAAGAATGCTTTCCACACTAGGCAGCGATCATCACCTAATTCGAATAACGCTAAACTTGTGTCGATCTCAGTGCAAATTTACCGTTAAGCACACTAATTGGGACGCGCTCCGCAAATTTAGACAAGCGCAGCCAACACAGGCCCCCTTCGACCTAGACACCTGGATTATTCAGTTGCAAAAAGACATTCGCCAACACACTCAAACGCTCGACTGTACGCCAGACACCCCTGTTATTAACAGCAAGCTCGCCCACCTCCTCCAAGCACAGGACAACATAACGCAAAGGAAGACTCAGAAGCACAAAAGGAGACTAAAGCTCAAACTTGCCCAGATTCAATTCCAAATAATACAATGTAGTGCAGCTCTTTGCAAAGCTAACTGGGCTCAGGTTTGTGACGCTCTCCGCGGAAATCTCTCCACAACCCGCGCTTGGCATCTGTTACGGCACATGCTAGACCCCTCGAAATCCAAATCTCAGACGCGCCTTAGCATTCGCCGCCTCGCTCACAACCATCGACAGGACGCCGACGCCTTCCTCGCCCAGGTGAAATGCACCTATACAACCCCCGGTCTCCCTTGCAAGTTTCCTGATTATGCAGGCCCACCCCAGCCCGAGCTTGACGCCCTTATTACAGAATCAAAATTTCGCGCCGCCCTATTAAAATTACGGAATACCGCTCCCGGAGGTGATCAAATTACCAATGCAGCTATCAGAAATTTTGACGATGCTTCCATCTCTGACTTAGTCAACTACTTTAACGAATGTTGGGCGGCAGGTACTCTCCCTGCCTTGTGGAAGCATGGAAAAATTATTTTTATTCCAAAACCCAACAAGCCTATCACCCTAGACAACATCCGCCCCATTTCTCTTACATCCTGTCTTGGCAAGGTCTTCGAGCACTTAATTCTTGCTCGGCTAACAACGTACATGGAAGACAACCACCTTTTCCCCACAGTATGCTCGGCTTTCGTGCGCATCTATCTGCGCAGGACAACTTACTTCAAATTACGCATGACGTGCTTGATGATACCATCCCCCACCACACTAAAGCTATCCTGGCAGTTGACCTCACCAAGGCATTTGACAGAATTCGACACGATGCCATCTTACGGGAACTGCAGGCTCTACAGGTAAGCCTAAAACCTACAATTACGCTCGCGCGTTTCATCGGGCCGCACTGCCTCCCTGCACATATATCAGATTACCACATCCCCTTATACACTCGGAGAGCTCGGAACCACTCAAGGGGCCATCCTTTCTCCACTTTTCTTTAACGATGCTCTCATCCCCCTAGCTCACAAACTGGCTCTAATCCCACAACTAAAGCATACCCTGTACGCTGATGATATTACCACATGGACCACTCATGGCTGTGCCGGGGAAATTGAGGAAACTCATCATTTAGCAGCAGACACCATCTCCCCTCACGCGTCATCCATCGGGCTTGAACGTTCCCCATCTAAGTCCACGCTCTTCCTAATTAGGCCAAAATCTAGCGCTAACTCGCCCATCCAAATCAATTTTAAAGGATCTCCTATCCCCATCACACCCGCCCTCCGCATCCTTGGCCTCCACTTGCAGGATTCTGGACGAAATTAACATACCCTTAAAAGGCTCAAGACCTCCACGCGAACCGTGTTGCACCTTCTACGCCGAGTGTCCTCCCTTAACAAGGGTTTAGACGAAGCGGACAACATGAAAGTAGTGCACGCATTTACGCTTACCCGCATTCTATACGCAACCCCATATCTCAAATTGAACCGCACGGAAACAGAACGCGTGAACTCAATGATCCGCCTTGCTACTAAGGCAGCCCTAAACCTACCTCGTAGCACTAGCACAGCCAAACTTCTTGCACTAGGCACGCATGACACCATTCAGGAACTAGTTGACGCGCACCTTCAGACACAGTAGCTTAGACTTGCCACTAGCGCCACTGGCCGCCATATACTCTCCTCCCTTAGCATCAAAATACCCGCTAACCAGTCAACCCTTATAGCCATCCCTCGACACATCCATACACCTCTCGTTGTGAAACCCCTTCCTCGAAACGTCCATCCCCAATATCACATCCCTCGCCACGTAGCTCGCGCTAATGCCCTCCATAAGTATTATGGGCAAGCCGACGATGCCGTTTGGGTAAACGCCGCATGTACAGCGCATGAAGCTGTAGCAGTTGCCTACAATCCAACCCTACCTCACCCCCTAACTCACCGTCTTCTCTCGGGCTCTATACCCGAGGAGGCTGAGGAGACTGCCATCGCCCTAGCCCTTGTACATTCGGACGCCCAATACATCTTCAGCGACTCCAAAACGGCTCTGTCCAACTTTGCCAGGGGCAGGATTCACGCCCCTGCCTGGAAATTGTTGAACACCCCTACCCAAAATTTACCGCGCAGGGCAGAGCTTCAGTGGGTGCCGGCTCACTCTGGGAACCCTGAAAACAAGGCTGCCGATAAATTGGCCCGAGGTCTGATTTGCCGGGCTCAGGACAGTCTCGATCCAGGATTCTCGAGGGAGCGGGCGCACACCTTTGCGGAGTTCACGCTAATAGCCCGTTTGGACCGTCGGACTTACCCTCGTCCCCACCTTTCTCTTACGCACTCCCAACAGATCCTCTTCAGACGCCTCCAGACCCGCTCTTTGTCATCCCCTCAGCTTTTATCCCACTATTGCGGCACATCTGCATGCTCCCTATGCGGTGACCCCAACGCCACACTCTCTCATATCTTTTTCGGCTGCCCTGCTGACCCTCTTCCACGGGGACAGCAAGCCATCTCGAGCTGGGAGGACTGGGGGTTCCTGCTTATGTCTTCAGACCCGACATCGCAGCTTGCTGCGGTAACTCGGGCTGCCGACGTCATGTCCCGGCATGACCTACTTGATGCTGTGCAGGACCGCGCAGTGGCCCAGGGACCCAGCTGGGTCTAAAACTCACTTGCTCAATAAAGTTTTTCTGTCTGTCTGTCAGTCTTTCGGTCTAAGGCAAACTCGTCCGCATACCTTACTGGCGGTCTTTTAGTTCGTTGCGGTCGAGACAAGTATTGCTGGTCTGGCAGCTGAGGTGCAGACTCCTTTGATGTGGCCGGTGGATTTCCAGGGCGAGTGGAGTATTTGTGGTCAGGCAGCTGAGGTGCACACTCAGTTGATGTGGCCCGTGCATTTTGAGGAAGTGGAGCGCTCTTTTTTGTCTCTTCATTTTGCACCAGTTCCGATTCGTCCGTGAAGGTAGCAGGGGTCTCTTGTTTCGCCCTGTCACCTACATGAGTCTCTAGGTCACAGGAAAAACTTCTGGCTGCACCACGTCACTCTATAACTGTGTCAACTAATGCTTGTGCACCTTTGGCCCCTCCTTTGGCAATTACCCTCAGCTTCGATGCATTCTATTTATCGCCAACAGAAATGAATGCTTGCCCACTCGTCTCTCTTCTTGCATAGTAAAGAAAATGTTGTGCTTCGTCTTCGGTCCGCCTTGTTTTACTTTCACAAAATCTCCTGGTACAATGTTGGACGTTCTGGCACCGCGTTTTTCATCTGTATACCTTTTTGTTCGTCGCTGCTGCTCTATGACCCGACGTTTCAACTTTTCTATGAAAACTAGAGGTTCGCCGAAAAATTCTTTTCCTGGAAGGCCAACTACATCCAGTCTTGTCCTCGGTCTTCTTCCATGTAGCAGGGACGCCGGCGACGCACCTGTAGCTGCCTGCGGGGTGGCCCTATACACACCCAGGTACTCGCAGATTCCCTCCTTCAACGTGCTCCGTTCCAACGCCGCGACCTGGATATATTCCTTAGCACGCGGTTGAACCGCTCAATGTGCGCATTGCTTTGTGGGTAGTGCAATCTTGTAATGCAGTGCTCAATCCCTCTGTCCTGCAAAAGCTGCTCAATACATGTAGACATAAACTTCGGCCAACACTTCGGCCGCCTCGCACGGAAGGAGAGGAAGTAACTTCTCAGACCAAGCGCTCTTGTCGATGTGCACCTTCCCGCATGCGCGTTCGAAATTTACCAAAAAATGTGAAATGTCGCCTCCCACGCGGTATGGTGAGACGAGATCCTGCAATCTCTGCCTCCCTTGCTCCTCTACCGAAGCTACAGGGCTAAGACGCCCCATATTCCCTCCGTTCGATGCGATTTCGAGCTCCTTCATTTTTCGAGCATGTTCTCTCGCTTTCTCCTCTGCCTCACGGACCTCCCGTCTCTCTTGTTGTTGTTGTTGTTGTTGACCTCACACAATGGCACATACCCACAAGGGAGATTGGCCATAACCAGGCGGTGACTATTTAAATGACCAGTTGCATGTGGCAAGCATGGGATGACCTACCAAAACTTGGATCACACAGTTTCCGTAGCCGATGTGGTTGAAGGAGGTTAGGGGGGTCTTAAAAACTAAAATTTAGGCAAAGAAGGGGTAGGGATTACTATAAGTGGTTGTAAAAACCGAAATACAGAAGTTGATAATGGGATGGGTAGGACGAAAGCTCATGATGGTAGACGTTTTGATTCTAGGAGATAATTTTTAACGGCAGAGCAAACATTCTCATTGGTATGGCCAAGCATAGAAGCGCCAAGAGACAGAACAACCGCAGAAGACAGGCGCAAACTGAGATTCTGTATTGGAACTTCTAATAGTCGCCTCCTAATCGATTAGTAGCGACGGCAAAAAAGAAGAAAGTGCTCTATTGTTTCCGGCTCCGCACAATACGGACACAATGGGGAGATCGCCAGACCAGGCCTGTAGAGGTAAAAATTTAGTTGCGGCACCCGGCAACGAAGCCTCGTGAAGGAAACTTCAAGATTGCGCGATCGCCAGACTGAGCTTCTCCAAGGGAACAGTAGCTGCTGGAAGTCGTCCAAGGAAGTAAGCGCTGATGCGCCCAATTCGTTCTTTACAGTGTACCGTCGAAAGCGTGCCGCCGTGATGTAAGCAGTTGTTGGAAGCGGGTCAACAATCGGTCCACTCAGGGCTGCCTTCGCTAAAGCATCAGCTGATTCATTTAATAGAAGACCCCTGTGCCCAGGAACCCAAAGAAATCGAATTGATGTGATGTGTGGAGGGATCACGAATTTTAGTATCCGAAAGAGCTGCGATTCAGTGGACGCCGAGAGGGAAGTGCATAAAGATAACGAGTCCGTAATTATTATTACTGCTGATAAATAAATTGGTACCTTGCGCAGAGCCAGAACCACTGCTAGAAACTCAGCCAGATAGATAGGAGTGAAATCTTGGAGACGGAGAGAAAAAGACCAGTCAAGGGACTGGGAGTAAATACCTACACTGCCTTTTCTGCACACACCGAGCCATCAGTCGCAATTGCAACATGTGAGCTGAAGGTTGACAAATAACCCTCCAACATACCATTTAACCATGAGAAAGGCAGTAATTTTGCATTACATGGATAAATGTCATCGTAGATGATAGACACAGTTGCGGATTCGCACGTTGAGTGGACTCAGCAAAGATTCAACGAAACAGATTTGGGGAGTTTTAAGGCGAGACCATCCGACACCCAAGAACTCCGCTCGCTGCCCTAGGAAGATCAACTCGGATGCATGCTGATCGGAGTCGCAAAACTTTAAAAACGTTTGTACTGCCAAAAGGCGAAACCTTGCAGTAAGAGACGGCACCCGCGCTTCAAGATACAAAACATTGTTTGCCACGTATTTAGGGAGACCCAAACACAGGCGCAGAGCTTCTCGCTCTAAGAGCAGAAGTGGGCGCAGTTTGTATGCAGCTGCTTCAGAAAACAAAACGGAACCGAATTCCAAGATTGGCCGGATATACATTTTGCAAATCAGCAGAAGAGCATGTCTGCGCATACCGCAGCGAGGGCTACTCATCCTTCGCAGAAGGCCTACCGCCCGAATCCCTTTCGCAGCAACCTGATCTATATGTGACCGCCAAGAGAGAGAGCAGTCATAAGTTACCCCGAGATACTTTAGGGAACATACCTGAGGAATGACATGATGACGATAAGACAATGAAATGTGTACCTGTTGAGTAACCGGAAAAGGTAACAAAGCGCACTTGTTTACATTAAGACTTAAGTGTAATTCAGATAACCATCGGTCAAGGGAATTTAAATATGACTGTAAAACCATATACACAGAATGTAAATCACTCGCAGCAGCAAAGAAAGTTATATCGTCTGCATACACGTACGTAGTCACGTCAGGGGAAGTCGGATTCGAACTGAGTAAGAGGTTGAATAGAACAGGGGAGAGAACTTCACCTTGAGGCACACCTCTAGATTGATGAAATTTTCTCTTAGAAACTCCGCGTTGACCACAATAAAATTCTGTGTCAGCCAGGAAAGCTGCCACCCATTCCACAAAATAACTTCGCAAGCCCTGAGCCCGTAGTCTGTACATCAGAGGCCCATGTTCGACACTGTCATATGCTTTCTAGATGTCTAGAGTTACCAGTGCAGCATACTGTCGACGCCGGCGCGCTAGTCGGACACGGCTTTCGAGGTCAGTATGCGCATACCATATAGAGCACCCAGGCTTGAAACCAATCTGACAGGGGTTAAGTAGTCCCTTTTCAGTAATAATGGGCATGATTCGTCCATACAGCACGCGTTCAACCAATTTCACCAGATTCGATGTCATTGAAATTGGTCGAATGTTGTCTAAGACCAACCCTTCGCCTGGCTTTTTAAGCACCGGGATAATTTTGGAAACACGCCATACATCCGGGATTCATGGGGTTATAATAGAGTAATTTACCAGCTCCAATATAGCAATGGGGGATTCGTCGAACAGTATTTTAATCATCGCAGAGGTGACACGGTCAGGACCAGGAGCTGCAGAAGGTAACCGATTTATCACCTGGGAGAGCTCAGAAACCGATACATTAAGGAAATCATCATAGTGATTCCCAAGCAGTAGTGGGCGAGACAGCGCAGCCGAAAAACGGTGTTCCAAGGTTTTGCCAATTTCTTCTAATGACCTGTCAAGCTCTACTGGAGTCAGCACATTAGAGGGAATGTTGTGGGGCGGTGGCAGCCTGTTCCTTGACCTCAGAAAGCGAAACAAGGCTTGTCTGTTATTAGATTTTGAGAGATGGTCATAATTCTCTTCATCATATTTTTCTTTTTCCCTGGCGACTGTGCGCTTGAAGGTAGCTGCAAGAAACTTATAATCGATCCAATTCCGGGGACATTGATTATAGATAGGTTTCTTCCAGGCTGCCTTGCCCCGCCTATAATCTTTTGAACATTCTACATTCCACCAAGGGCTCAGAGAAGTGCCTATGCTATCGCACACTGTAAACTCTGATTGCCTCCGTACCCGATCTAAAATAGAGCATAAGCCTAACACCCTGCTCTCCTGAGACAAATTCGGCAAATAGTGTAGTTCTGAACTGAGTAAAATTTTGAACTTGTTGTAATCGACTAGAGTGCAACTGAATCCGCCGATAGAAGTCATCGGACACACAATGTCAAAGTGAGTAGGAAATGGTCACAGTTTGTTGCAGAGTCAACCGGAGTCCAGGAGGAAACTGCTACCCCTGGGGTTGAAAACGTTAAATCCAATGCTGTTCGGGAGTGCCCACGGAGAAAGGTCGGAAAACCCGAGTTATGACAGTTTAGGTTATTCACACAAGACCAATCCCATAAACGCAAACCGCACTAGTCTGTTCGATAACCCCAAGTCAAGTGATGCGAATTGAAATCCCCAACAAGCAACACATGTGATCTGCTGACAGAGAGTAAGGAATCTAATGGCCATGTGTCCTGAACCCCAGATGGAAAATATACATTTGCGACAGTAATGGGATGGAAACCACGAACTGAAAGATCCACTGCCTGAATTTCGCAATGAGCGTCCACACGCTGAAACACCAATCGTGCCTTGTGACACAATCTGGATGAAACCAACAGAAGCAACCCGCCCCCCCCCCCCCTTGATGGGCAGTCCATTCTAAAAATTTGATAATGTTCCATTTGAAATGAAAACTCTTTCGACAACCACGTTTCTTGAAGCGCAATGACATGAGGAGAAAATCGATTTGAAAGAGTTACTAAATCAGTGAAGGCTGATTGAATGGAACGGCAGTTCCACTGCAGCACTCTCAGAGACCCTATTCTGCCGAGAGATCTGCAGCAGCAACTGCCTTTTCCAAAATGCTGTGGTGACCAGTTTTTCGTGAATTACTCTTTTTTGTTTTAGATTGAGGGGAGCTAGACGGACCAGCAACGGCCAAAGGAGACCGGCTACGTTTCTGAGCTCGAGCATCGAGCTCCATCAGCTCAACACACCCATCAATTGCTCCGGTCGTGACTTCAGGTACATGAGTTGGAAGCGTGCGCTCTTTTTGCGGCTGCATTGACACAAGGGAAGGCGTCTCCGCACTGAGTTCAGTAGGTACTGCAGGATCCACGGATGACTTCAACGCAGAATTGGAGGTCATTTTTGAAGAGGTCATTGCGCCACCATAACTTGCGATATGCACTCTGTTACTGAATTCACTAGCCGATCCATGACCTTGACCATTGCCTTTTCAACCGCTGTAGCAATCGCATCTGACAGGCTTGAATCCACGACCGCAGTCGTCTGCCGTGCTGCCACACTTGAGTACCCGTACGTCCTTTCCTTAACAATAGCCATAGCCTCGCGCCTTGAGCACCGGCGCTTTTCTAACACTTCCAGCACCTTAACCTCCTCAGCCCTTGCAGGACAAATATAATATGTGGCGGAGTGACTACCGCTGCACAAGCAACACATCTCATCTTTTGAACACTTTCCTTCACGGTCATGATTACCATCACACACACTGCACCTTGAGCTCCACTTTTACTTTCTTGCGTCCAACAATCGTTTCCAAAGCCTCGTCGACCTCCTCAGTAGTCACCTCCTCCTGCCGCATAACCTCGAGAATTTCTTTTTTTCTTTTCGCAGAACGTAGCGGAATCCCCAGCTCCTGGCAAATTTCGAGCAGCTCCTGCACTTTTAACTTCTCCATCGTGAGTTCCACCATATGTTGGCAAGGCCATTAAAACAAAAACCCTAGCTTGAAGTGGACAAAGCAGTTTCTCTAAATCAATTTCCCAGACAACAGGAATCCGCACCTAGCATCTGCCTGTGCTAGTACGGTCTAGCGAAATGAACGGAAAACATTGGGCACTCACCCTGCCAAGGTATAGCTGACGCCTGTCCCGTAGCTGCCGAGGTCCGTTGGAGCCGCAACTTCACGTGGACGTCCCACAGCTGCCATCCAGTTGTTGGGATTCAGGTAGCGTGACTGGGCCGGAGAAGAGACGAGGACGATGGGAGGAAGAAAACTTGGAAAACTTTACACAATTACTATTTACAATATGTACAAGTGCGGGCAACTGAGAGTGCTTCTCAGTAAAGAGAGATTCTTAGGATTTCGGAGTCTCTGATACCTCTCAAGGAGGGGGCTCCTCTGGCATCAATCCAACAGCTCCATAAATACTCTTCGTATTCCCCAGATCCCTAGCTGGGGAATACAGTTCGAAGATTGATGTGCAATCACACGATGGCACTGATGGTACCAACCACAGCAGGGCGGTCCTGATGCTTCTTCGCAGCTCGGTGGAGGGAAAGGTAACAGGACCCGGTCACATTGTCGTCCCCGCGGCTTCCAGGTGGCCGCGCACGTGCGTCCGGAGGGCAGCTGCATGACACAAGAATTCAGGCTGTCTCCCCGCAGGTGTCGAAAGAGCTTGACTGGTGACCGGAACGCGGAGGCTCGGCCGCAGGTGCGGCACTCGGGCAATTGTTCAAATCCAGCGTGACTGAAGGGGACCACACTGATACCGCACTTCGTCGTGGCGAGGACCGGAACGAATACGTTTATGGTTGTCGCTGGCATTCCTGTTGAACTCTATCGTCGCTATGGGGACGCTATCGTCGCTGCTTCCGGCATTCCTGTTCGAACACGTGGGGACGCTATTGTTGTCGTTCCCTCTGGCAGTCCTGCAGACACGTCTCTTCGCCGAATTCCACAGCAGGAAGGAAGCGCGATCACAACACCATCACCAACGACTGCTTTGCTCGGCTCGCGCAAATCAACACATAGGCGAATTCTGCCATCCTTCTTCTGTACAACTACTATACGAGACACCCATTCTACAGCATTCTTGCCACTTCAGCTGCTACTGTCTCCCGTAAGGTCCGGGGCAAGCATCGAAGTTTCGCCGCTATTCGTTTCACATCTGAGCGCAGCTTCACAGAGTGCACAAAGTTCTTCACTACTATCAACTTATTCGCAAAAACAAAGGAAAACTCACGCAACTCGGGAGGGAGCGACGGCGAGCTGGCCGTGATCTGCAGACACTCCAGTGCCAAACCATCGATATGCAACGGTAGGTGTTGCACAGCATCCAGCCCCAGGAATGCCATGCGTTGAGGAACAACATAAAAACGCAGGTAAGTCGAGTTGTTCCCGCGCACACCTCTATCCACAAAATATCCCATGACTGGAATTTCCTTCTATGAAAAATCCCGAATTGTTGCAGTAGTTGAAAACAAAGGAGACCTGCTGGCGAACTTGGCCCAATAAAGGTGTTCTGGAAAAGCATACAGACGACCCAGTATCCACCACCAGTTGCAACTGCTCGCTCTCAATGACGACATCGACGACCAGGGTCCTCACTTCCGCTTGTCTGACAGCCAACACGGTCAGCCCATCCTCTTCACAAGGGCCGTTGTTTTGAATTACTTGTACATCCCGCTCCGCCGATCTACAGCAGACCGCTTGAAAATATCTGATTTTGGCATTTGGAACACCGTTTCCCTCGCGCTCTGCAATCCTTTTAATTTGACAGGTGCCTTGTTGAGCTGCACCGGTAACAAGTACGCACCCACGGCATTGTCGAGTTGTTTTCTTGCCCCCTCCTTTCGAAACATGATGCACTATGTCCGGTTGTAATCGCCCCTGATCATAGACTCAGCACCTTCCGCTGCCTCCTCATATGTTTGCAGAATTTCTACCGCCTCGGTCAACGCAAGTTTTGACCCCTTCACGAGTAGTTTCTGTCGCATCTCAGTACTTCGCACTCCGTCAACAACCTTGTCCCGTAGAGGCGCCTCCATGAAATCCCTGTAGTCGCACGCCTTTCCTAACTGTCGGAGCGCACTGACGTATGCTCGTATCGGCTCATTTGGTAACTGTCTCTTAACGTGAATCTGCCTCGATCGACTAATAGGTTCACGGTACTTCAAAAGTGATGCTCCAGTAAGCCAAGTGCCTTGGTTTAACAATTCTCTTCACTTGCCTCTACCTTGTCTTTTTTTGTGGCTGGCGTTGGTGTCTGTGCTGGTTCCGGACCCAAAGTGCGGAAAACACGGCGTCCTTCAAACCCAAGGCATTCTAGCAGAATGACCTTTTTCCGTGGGGGCAGTTGCGTATCCAGCCCCGCCGCTTGCAGAAAATTGGTGAAATCTTCACGCCACTGCTCACTGGGAATGGTCGCGTCCTCGCGCGTCACAAAAAAGGCGGTGATGGCGGCAATCCGACCGCTTCCATCTCATAAGCAACGCCCATTGGAGGAAACGCGTCAGCAGAAAAACAGTCAGGCCAAGCACTTCGTTGCTATCCTCTCGACTGCGCCAGCATGTGGTGGCGCGAGGCGCAAAGTGTCCGGAGGAGGCTACATTGGCGGTTTATCGGGAACGCCCCTATATTCCGATGACTGTCGCTTATGTACAGATGAGATGAAATATGAGTAGCGCCCCCTATACACACACAACAAAAGGTAATGCGAATGAACCTTAAAAAACGATTGGACGATTGGTGGACTAAAATAAACACAGCGAGATCAAGATAAAAGATAATATATGAAACTAAGCTTGTCTAAATGTCATCATAGTTTGTTCCCATTTCATAAGGAATGATTTCTACAAATTAGATATAAATTCGACAGATTG
Organism: Amblyomma americanum; assembly: GCA_030143305.2. Taxonomy (NCBI): domain Eukaryota; kingdom Metazoa; phylum Arthropoda; class Arachnida; order Ixodida; family Ixodidae; genus Amblyomma; species Amblyomma americanum. The sequence continues at coordinate 45,142 of JARKHS020034917.1, forward strand.
GTTACAAGAATATAACGAAGAAAAACGGGCATGACGGCACCCACCTCCACTTCGTTTTGCAATGCAGGGTTCTAATTTTTATCCATCGAATCATCCAGGTGCCCTGACACAGAATTTTGCTCTACATTACTTTCCGAGAAAAACGCAATGAGAAGCACCACGTCTACAAATCATATCACTGCGCTGTAAAATGAAAAACTAAATTGGCTAATACGGCAGCATAAAGAATTGATTTAGATTATTGTAGTGTGTTCATCACATTTATTGAGATGCTTTTACCAAATATAGAACGAGTGTCGACGATCTGGTTCGGATAGCACACTGGAAAAATTGCAGCGCAGCAGTAACAAATACAAGACGAGAAGGACGCAAACACAAGCGCTGACTAACAACTGTGTTTTATTGCTCTGAGCCAGCCTATATAAGAACTAGGTACAAAACAACAAAAACAGAAACCAACACATCACCTCACGCATTCGTGGCACGATTATCGGAATTGTCTCCCGTTCCTCCAATCTTTCGTCCTATCATTGCCGTTCAGAAATGACATTTCTTTTTCACTAAGGCACACAGAGGGGTTGCTGACACACTTATCTGCGCATTTTGATATCGCCAGAGCTTCTGCTATCAACCTCTGTCAGGAAGCGTTGCTTTAACGGTACAGAATTTCTCAAGGTGCGCCAGTAAATGATTACTTTTCTCGCCGTTCCGGGAGAAAACAGCTCGAATTCGTCGATGAGGTTTGTCTGTGGCTTTGAAAACGTACACTTTTGTAGCGTATATAAAGACTATAAGCATGGACATGCTTCGAAACAGAACATGGAATGAAGTTTTTCAGACTGTCGCCCATGAAGCACATAAGGCAGTTCAGAAACGTGGAGTTTAAGACGGAAGGGCATGAATAAGCAGCGTGACTGCTCGCGCCTGAAAGGCGTACTTTCAGGTCCCAAGTTTCTTTTCTGCGTGCCTAAGGGGATCTGAAGTGGCTTTATTGCCTGAGATTATTCGCAATTTTGATGGTGCGTTGTTCTGCTCTCTATTTTACGGAATGCTGGCGCATATCTGTTCAGCGCAGCATGTATGAGAGAAGCTCACGTGGGTGCCGCACGGTGCTGCAACATTTTTTATATGCAATATGTTACACGCACTGAAAAGAAGTTGGGAAAAATACCCCCATCATCATGCACGTGTGACCGGCCATTCGCATTGTCATAGCGGTTGAACAGCCAAAGCAACATTCGGGAGGTCTAGGTCGCTGGTAATGCCTAGCAGCACACTAGACTTGCTGACTGGCTCAAAAGCAACTAGCGTCGGACTACATCCATGCTTTGCATTTGGAAAACAACTATAGATTGGTCGCACTGGCAAAACTCAGCTTCCGATGCGTAAGGTAAGGGTAATGTGGAGCCCGTACCCTGGCAACCGTACAGATCACTTCATAAAAGAGGTGCTCGGTGATGTTACGATATAGTTTGCTTTCCGTTCGCTGGCTGCTCGCGAGCTCTGTTCTGATAAATTTAAACTGTTGCTCGCTATCAGATTACTTTTATAATAATATTTTATTTCACACAAAACTTCACTGACAACGTTTCTGTCCTCCATGCACGTTAGAAATGGCATTTTTCTCCTGAGAGGATCCAGTACTTTCGTGTACGTGATCATTCGTGCGGCTTTATGTCGTTCATCGGCACTGCGGGACCATCTTTAGAGGGACGAAATATAAATGTGGAATGCAGAAATACTGGTGCTTGGGCAGGTGAATATTTCAGCACTTCATTATAAATTCCTCTCATTTATCCACAACCTCCCAAATATGTAAAACAAATATTTATTTATTTATTTATTCATTTTGTTTATTACCTCATAGACCCCGGATATGAAGCATTACATGAAGGATGGGCATGACAGAATAGAAGATGATGGCCTCAGTCTTTTTCTTGCATTTGGTGGGTTTGGTAAGGTGTAAGGCTTCCGGCGGCAGATCGTCCCAGTCCCGAGATGATCTGACAAAAAAAGATCGGAAATGAGATGCTGCTCTTGCAGGGCGAGGGTACACGGTTTTGCTGTGGTGAATGCCGCTGGACAGACGATGTGCTGCTGATATGTTCGATGCTCCTAAAGATGAATGATAAAACTTATGAAACAAGCATAATCGAGATATTTTTCTTCCTGTTTCATGACTAGACAGAGGCTCTAAAATTTAGAGAAGACACACTGGTACAATATGAATAATCACATTAAATAAAGCGGATATCGCGATTTTGTATATTTTCAAGCGTTAGTGAGAGGTTTGACTGATGAGGGTCCCATACTGCTGAAGCGAATTCTAATTTTGGTCGGACGAAAGTTTGGTAAGCTAATATTTTGATGGAAGGGGTATCAAATGAAGATTTCGACGAAGATTATTACTGCGAGGTTTCATTGAAAACGGTTGCGTTCCCACTTATTGCGTTTGTGATGTATGAATATTGTAAGTATTCTCCTAAGCTCGCCTTTCTTTGAAATTGTTTTCATTTGATTGCTTGATACATTTAATTTTATTAGGATTACTGTCAATTTTCTCAATTCTTTTTTCCTTTCTGTCTTTACTTTTTTCCACGCTTTAAATTTCCACTGCTTGTTTACTTTTCTGCGGTCTTGTAATTGTCTGTTGGGCCCCGTGAAACTTATTTGTACCTTTACGCCGAAGACACCATACAGTTATTTTCTGGGAAAATAAAAATGTATTGCGAAGTTGCGAAAACAAACTGATTGTGGTGTTTATGACGACACTTTATTCTAGAGATTTTCATCAAACAAAGCCAAAGGCAACTCCGTGCCTTTCGAATATACAGCCTTTAAAAGCTATATAAATCCAGGTGGTAGCCTTCCCTGTAGAGTTATGACACAGAAAAGCCGGGGATTAGGACCGTGCCGGCGGCGACGGCATGTACATCCCGTGCCGCACCTCGCTCCGTATAATCCTTGCCCTGGCGGACACTGCAAAAGACCATGAACAGATTTAGTGAGTGTCACATGTTTAGGCAAAGTCCCTAAATACTGTAACGCTTCGCCAGCCTGGAAAATTCGGTTTCAAAACGTAGCATGAAATTGCCATGAACTGCTACGTAACCTATGCCAATGTTTCAGTCTAACGCTGTATTCATTCTTTCTAGAGCTAGTTTGAGGTTACTGTCTGCACAAAAGATTATTTAAAATAGTCTTCAGAGCCTTATATAAAGTAGTGAATGTGTTTACGAGTTGAGCGATGTTTGTCTGCTAATGGGTGGCACTTAAAGAATGAAAGTATTAACGTCACCTTCAAATCAAAACCTGCCATGGCACTTATTATACAAGGACTGCTACCCTTCCTGGTTAAGCATAAATGTTACATATTGATTACTTGCCTGCTAAACGATTTGTATGTTTTCATCATGTCTCTAAATTATTCGATCTTGTTGTTAAATCTAAGTTCAGTCTTAAAGCTGTTTGTTAATTCATTGCACTTCGGAATATTTACACTTGACTCCGATTAGACTTATCGCTCTAGATTTGCCTTTTCTGGGTACCATCGTATGCTCTGTACTAAGTATTGTACGCCGTAGCCGGGCTTTCTTTTGTGTCCTGCGGCTAACTATTGTTGCAAGAAACGCTGATCTTCTGTCTATCTCATTAAAAAGGCAGCTTCTGTTAAACATCACCTTTCTGGAGGGGTTCGTTAAAAAAACAGTGCAGGCAGACAACAGCTCGGCGATCTGTCCTTATTAAGATATCAGGCGACAGATTACACTTGGTACTCAGATTGCTGATTTGTGAAGTGTTAGGAAAGAAGGAGCGTGCACAGGCGCCAAATATAAAGCCCGAATACAACGCTTGTTGCCTTCTCTGGGCACGCAATGCCTCTTGGTTGTCGGTGGTGCTCTTTTTGAATTCAGATAGTGCTCAAGTACGGCAAATGTCAGGCCGTGCAGACGAGGTTCACTAACAAACCTGCGACGTGAATTTTTTCCTATTCTCCCATCGGCCATGCTCCCTGAAGGACCTTTTGCATAAGAGAGCCTTCGGTGAGGACGTGCGAAATGTCACACATCGCAGAAGTCCGGCGAAGCAACACTGCACAGACATCTCACAACCGGTGGAACATGTCTTTTCGCGCCGCCCATAAACAACAAAGTTTTAAGGTGCGCCTGTTTGAAATGGTTGTAAAGAGACTTGAGCTTCCCAGCCGCAACATGGTACGGAATCAGTATTGTTTTCATGAGCCTAAATGCCATGATCACTTCTTGCATTAGTACACAATAATCTCCGCATGTTACAGGCACCAGGACATGTGCAGTCCGTGTTATTCCCAAGATCTGCAATCCATGTCGTCCAGGTTCGCACAAAAAAATAAAGAGCATCACCATTTTTCGGACGTTACCACAGGCCCCAGACTAAATGGAAATCCTTATCCTTAAAGAGTGGTGATTACAACCTTCGATGCTTGAGTGGTAAGAACGAAATAACCCTCGTAATTGCGGAAGGCTTGCGAATGGCGTTTCCGAAATGACGCAATTCTTTCAATGGTTGTCCTGGAAACAAGGGAGTCCCATATGAAAGCCGCAGCTGCATGATCTTCGGCCAAAGCGTCTCCTCATGATCGTAAAATTTTTCGCAGCTTTCTTCAAGCTACACATGTGCCACATGTGCTGAATGCGCCACTGGTTGTAAACTGCGACATCATGCTAACGTTTCTCTTGTACCACCTCCGCCCCATTGTCCACACATACCTTCTCATCGCTACTCTCCCTGCCTGAAGCTGCGGTGCCCGTACTTCTGTGGTGAAAGCTTTAACACACTGCCCTAAAGGTGGTGTAGATGGGCGACATGACACGAGGAACACTCGCTCGGGAATTTTTCGCACTGGCTCTCCGTTTCCTGCTTGCCCCTTGACCAATGCCGACAAAAGGTGAGGAAGTCATTTTTTACTTCAAAATACTGCAGGCCCTATTCGGGCCCATGCAAGAGGTATGAAATGATTTTATCCCCCCTTTATCGACAAAGGCGGGCAAGCTTCGCCAGATCTGACAAAGTGCATTGATGCTGCGCTGTTCCAAATATTCAGAACGATTCCGGAAACTGCAGAATGAAACTAGTCATACTTACAGCCCCAATTCATTTTATCCACGGTTCTAACCAGCGCCCGCACAACAGAGCAGCTTTGGGTTTTCTCAACCATTTTTCTCAACCATTCTTGCAGCCTCTCTCGTAGCACGTTGCCAACTGTCGCCTCTCGTGCTGTGCGTTGAAAATTGTTGTCTTTGTCATCGTTTATCTCTTCATTTTGTGCTTCGAAATGCTAGTGTACAGGCTGCCACTGTTGTCGGGGGATCGAGCTGGTGATCCAAAAGATAAAGTGGCTCGCGGACGCTTTATGTAGCGAACCGCGGTTTTACATGTATGTGGTCGCAAGCGAAGGTGAAAGGGCGAACAAATGAGCTGCTTGTCGATGATGAGCTGGTCAGCTCTTTAGGTCGCCAAACAGTGAAAAATGCGAGGACCTCTGCGCGCGCTGGCCAGCAAGAAAACCGAAGGTCATGTAGGTGGTGGCACGTAAAGCGCGAAAGGTTGCAAAATACCGCACTGCGCTTTGTGGAATTAAAAAAAGCGGATAATCCCAGAAGATCTTGACATCATCAGCGAAACCCAATTTATGATTGTTCTATATAAATTTAGCACCCCCGCGTATACAGGTTGTTTGGTTGGAAAGCCGTCAGCGTAGTAGTAGTCGGCACTATGAGTAGGAAATAATTAGGCGCTGCGGAAAAAAAATCGTATCGTAATAATTTGCCATACTGTTGATTGATGATTGCTGTGTGATTGGCGATGACGATTTGATAAAATCATTGTAATTAATTGATTATTAAGGGAAAAGGAAAATGAAAAAATTGAGAAAATGGGAGTTCAATGTTGTCAAAATGCTCAGAATGGAAAAGCCAGTGCTTTATGAGGGTAATTAAGAAAATTTTCAGTGCGTAATTGGCCGATTATTTATTGAAACGATTAAAAATATGACAATTCGTTCAAATGTGTTTCCAACGAGCAAGCCGTCACGCCAATGGGCGATGGCGTTCCGTGGACTCCCGAGCAGCGCCGCAGCACGCTGTCGCGTTACACTGTTAAAGGCGAAGCTTAGGCCTCCTCCATTTTTTTTTAATATGTTTAACGAAGTGAGCTAAGTAGGCAAAAGAATTGTACGTTAAAAATTTGTGGCTTGAACGTGCGTGATATCTGAGTCCTTTTCTTTTTTTAAAAAACTTTTTCAGTCAAATCAATGAGACCCGCCGCGGTGGCGCAGTGGTTAGGGCGCTCGGCTACTGATCCGGAGTTCCAGGGTTCGAACCCGACCGCGGCGGCTGCGTTTCTATGGAGGGAAAACGGTAAGGCGCCCGTGTGCTGTGCGATGTCAGTGCATGTTAAAGATCCCCAGGTGGTCGAAATTATTCCGGAGCCCTCCACTACGTCACCTCTTTCTTCCTGCCTTCTTCCACTCCCTCCTTTATTCCCTCCCTTACGGCGCTGTTCAGGTGTCCAACGATATATGAGACAGATACTGCGCCATTTCATTTCCCCCAAAAACCAATTATTATTATTAAATCAATGAAAAAATTTCCACACCAGACATTGTTGGGCCCTTCATAGACTGTTGATTTTTAGTTAAATCTTCATACCAATTCGTAATCTTGCCCTCGGAATTTCAGCCCTTAGCTCCCCAGTGATACCCTGCAATTCCTTCCCTGCTTTACACGCTATGTATCTGCTTGAACGTGTTATCAGTCCCGTCATCGATAATGAGTGGCGGCCATAATTTTAGCCGACCGAAGATATACATCGCTCGCTTTCATGTTTGCCAGAGCTTCACGTAGACAAGGAGCCTAATTCTAATTTTATTCTTGCGCATTTTGTCAGATTCCACGTGCGCCAGGTACAAATGACAGGAACGCAAGACTAATGTCAATTGGTTGCTTGCAGAAAAACCAGGTTTTGTTTTTCGTTTCGTTTCCTGGCGTGCCCAACCTCCGTTCCGCGGGTATTTTTGCGCTTGCTTATTCAGGTTTCTACTAACGCGAAACAACCACATGGCCTTGAATACTGTAGAATATGTAGAGGCAAGGCCGTTCTCGCAGCTCGGAAGCCATATGTAAGCGTCTTGAGGGTCCCTAGCCTATCGCAGTCCCGCCCCACAAAGCACACGATGAATTAAGCGCGCCCTTGGTCATCTGGAATTGCAATCCTTCTCTCCATTCAGGATCCACCCCAGCTTCCTCCAACGAGGGCTTTATAAGCCCCCGCTATTACAGCGTACTATGATCAGCAAAAACTTCTCATTGGAAATATATTTGCACTTTTGATTGCGACGCACTTGCTAGCAATGATATAGGTAGGCAGGGCAAGCTCTAATCCTGGCCACGATTAATACAGTAATTGCAGCCCATAAGGTTGCCTCCTAGAGCTGAAAATTTTCTATGTACTCACCGTTGCTGGACAAGCTATAAGAGGGGGTAGCTGAAAAGGCCTTGGAAGTCCGCCGCCTCTGAAAAAATGAACACCAATAAATGCAGCAGTACACACTAAAATAAAGATTTGGTCCCATTCTAGCGCAATATCACGGCATTCTTTCAACTTCTTTCGCACGTATCACACATCACAGGTAAAAACTGGCACATGGGGATCGAAATGAACAAGGAATCAGATCACTCGAGTAGAACGTGGTACACTACTGCAACCCAATGCCACATTGGAAGCCAGGCATTAAAGCTGTAGACGCGAGTATTCTGCTCAAGCAAGGTCTGTTTGTATGGCATGCTGAACAGGATTTTAGGCAGCGAGAAAAAGACATACACCTCCTCGCTCTGTATATTACATTTCCTCTATATTTCATTGTCCTGAAACCCGGGCACCCAGACTCCTCTGTGGAGCTTACCCGGACAAGAGGAGTGCCTTACCGACAAGTCAAACAGCGTGAAAGGCAAACCTACGGTGAGGGGTGGGGGGTGTCTAGTTTGGCCTCTGACAGTACCGTTCCGCTGACGCGGACCACATGGCCGAGAAGAAAAACACACCAAGAAATATCCAGCAGCCAAATGTGTTCATAAAGGAACTCCCCAGAGTGCTGGCCACCACGGTAGCATGGGAGGCAAGCAAGGCCAATTTCGCGGTGTCACCTTGAGAGCTCCGGCTCCCAGCGTGGTCCAGAGCCATAGGCCAGCATCGCCGTCGCTGCATCGTCTCTCTCGCAGCACGCAAACTCAAAGGAGAGCAGGAGAAGAGGGCGCTGCTGTTTTGCGTCGCCTCCGCCTTCAATCGCCTTCCGAAGGAGGACGTGAGAGAAGTGCAGCCGTCGTGGGCCATGAAAGAGGGAGCCGCCTCCGGTAATCGAGGGACATTCGGATTCTTACACCGTGCAGCGCACTGTCCACGAAAGGAGGCCGACAACGAGCATTTCCCCAAATAAAATCACCACCATCGCAAAGAACCAAGCCACCTCATTGACTCGGGTGCCGGGTGCTGTCCCTGTGCCCGAACTGAAACTGACATACGATCTCCTTCACTGTTTCTAAGACGGCTTAGGCTCCATTAATAAGGAGTTTTAGGGTATTCTGTTTGACGTGGATGCGATAAACTACTTTAAGGCAGCCTTCGAGTAGGAAGACAACACCTATGATACCTGTTTCGTGCTACTCTGCCACTGCATCCATAGACTTCAGGTGGGCACTCCAGCTGTCCATGTTGCGAACCTTTCTACACTCGCTACTATATAGCGGACGGCAGCACCCTTACTATCCACCCAGGGCACAAACCGTCGCACGACAAAACCACGTCGGCTTGCGGCTTCCGAGGTTGGACCTGCTTCGCTCAGACGGTAGCGTGTCCTGCTGGCAGGCCTTTTGGCAGGTGTACCGACATGCCGGTCATAGTACCATAACAGCATCTATATTTACATTACTAGAAGACGCTGATGAGTGAAGTGGCCCCGTAGGCGATCCTAACGATTCAAGCCAGAAAAACAAATACAGGGGACGCCATCGATATCCAGAACGTTCGCATTGGCAGCCATCAGCTGATCGTAAGCACTACTTGGCCGACCTCCGGGCCCTCAATATCGTCAATTCACCAAGGTAGGTACCTGAAGTAACTGTGATGCGACCGACGTTATCAGTTACTCCCCACGCACATTCTTTTTATGCAAAACAATATCCACCATTTATTTCATCGGTCGGAAAAGCGGCACGCTGTATGCAGAACCCCGGCAAGTTGCAGCACTCCTAAGCCCGTCTCCCAGGCCTCTTCATGACCGTTCTGGACCTCTCCTTTCTCCTTACTCGGCGAGGGAGGAGGCTCCGCTTTCCGAAAAGGGAACACAATCCCTACGAGGTCGTCGTGCGGGGAAGTGCGGGGAGTTGGGCGCACACTTATCTCAAGGTAAAGAAGTAATGCTTGCTGCGGCTACCGCCTCCCGTTTCAACCCCCTCCCCTCCTTCCAGAATGCGCGGGGTCGCACTCTACAATTTTATCAACTCCAGCGGGTAAACGAGCTCCACTGGTCTTCGGAGGACTCCGACGCGAGAGTCTGATCTCGCAAGAACGTACCTTATTGTGCCTCTCTTTGAGCACCTTCTTCACTCTTCCGAGCTTTCATAGCAGGCGTGCAAGTGGTTTTCCAACTAGCACCAGATGTCCGAGTTTAGGCAACGGAACCTGCTTTAGGTGTGTCGCATATGCTGATCTTCACTCACTGAGGTGCACCGCTCTTCAGGCCTCCCATAAGTGGTTCTGTAACATTTTTCTCTGGCGGCGAAGCGAACCATCTCCGGTGTCATAGCGCGCGGCTCGCCATCTGCCATCGGCGGAGTCGTTAGCCACCTCCCGAGGGGAAGCTTGAAGTCGCTAGGGTGTTACCCTCTTCGACCTCCCTGCACACATGAGTGAACAGCAGAGAATTCGCCAGGGCTTCAACGCCGCAAAGGATGGTGGCTAAGTTTTCAGTTTCTAGGCATTTATTTCCGATCAGTTTTTTTAATGCCACCTTCATTGAGTGCACCATCTTTGGACAGAAACGGCCCCGCCTTGGCGTCCGCTCCACAACATAGCGCCACTCAACTTCAGCACATGCAAAATGATACACGACATCGGGGTGCAGCAGCGTATTCCACAGATCGATCGGTTACTTTGCTCCTCGCCTTAAGGTCTGCCCGTTGTCCCAATGTATGATATGGCACACTCCCCTTCGCGACGCAAACCTTCGGAATTCGAGCAGCAAGCTGCTTGTCGGCATGTAATTGACAAGCTTCAGGTGCACTGCTCGCGCGACTGCACAAGTGAACAACACAATGCAAGTTTTTCACGCGCGATTATTATTCTTTATATATAGCGGTCGCGAAAAATCTAATGGTGTTGTCCGGTCATCTGTTAGAGGTCCCGGCAGAGCACTTAACGGTGATGAACTGAACCATTGAAGAGTGACGCAAGCAGTCACTACCTTTTCCACGAGCTCTTTGCCACGCAGGACTGGGTAGCTCTCACGTAGCTGCACTAGAGTGCCGTTTGTTCCAACATGAAGCATTCTTCGCTCATGCTACATGCAGTAAATTGAAATACCTACGGTCCTTCGGCAGTACGGTGGGGTTCTTTACGTCAGGTGCCATCTTGGCAGAGCGAAGGCGCCCTTTAATGTCCAGCACTGTCTCGGTCGATCAAAATTTCATATTCCTGCTGAGGAGAGCTAGGTGGGACCTTAGTTCCGTCGGCTTCGCAACGAAGTCCACCAAGAAACGCGGAGCGCTGCGGTTATTAAAACCAATGCCTTCTTGCCTTCCGTATTTCTTCTGCTCTCAAGGGGCCCGATCGCTTTTTCGCGGAACAGACGTTATGGATGAATCAGAGAATAGAGGTTGTTCTTCGAATTACGGTTGACGCTGAACTAAACCTTGACACATCGAGTAGCTGTTTATCGGCATTTGATAATCTCAAGCATCTCGACTTGCAGTCCTCTTTTTTCAACACCACCGTGCGGGAACTCGCTGTCCGTTTCCTGGGGCAACTCCGTCTGCTTCACTGCCAATCACCTCTTTCCCGCCCACCCAGGCCGCGCGCAGACCAGTCGAGAGGCGGAAATGCCTCGCGTCAGGAGGTCGTCAAAGTTTTCCTCGACTGTGGCTCGCAGAAAGATCGCTTAATTGGGCGCAACTCATACCCGCGGAACACGCCTTTCAGGCGACGAATTTCGCCTGTCACCGCTCTTCAGTGATTTTCCGATCCAATCAAAATGTGGGTTGTGTGGTGTTCTAGCTCGTTGCGGTCATAGCCTCTAACTGCAGCCAATCATCTCATTTTGTAGTGATAGCTACATTACGGTAGCATTCGGAGCCTGCAGCGTGGCGGCGCCTGCAAGTGGTCACGTGTTTGGTCACGTGGTTGGTACAACTAGGGAAACAAACATTTCGACGGGCAAGGACGTTTCCGCCTGACTGTGGAATCACCGCCTAAACTGACTGTTATTTTGAGGAAGGTTTCCTGACCCCTCCCCCATTCTGTCTGCATCTATGCTGCCTCCTTTCAGAATTAAGGAATCAGTTGAAGTCATCGCGTTTGTAGTTTTTCCTCATGTCCATGTCTCAACGGTAGCGCTGTTTTCTCTCTTTCCAACGCCAGCACTTTAGCACATGAAAAGCATACACAATTGTTACGAACCCTCATATAATGCCTCGAAGTGGACTTTTCCTCACCCCAAGCTAGCTTCCGGCACCGCTAGTCTTCAATATGATTGAAGGGCGATGTCCACCTGGACCAAGCTTAGCACCTGAAATAATCGTTCATATCTCTGACCACCAGCTGCTGGGACATTTTCCTTTTCTGTAAAAACGACTGCGAGGCGCTGAGGAAATCAAGCAGAGATGCTGCAGCTTACGACCATTTGGTCTTATATCACATAAAGTCAACACCAGCGGGCACTGTAGCTAATCAAATAGGCCTCCCAAGAAGCCAGCACGGTTTTTGAACAGTGTACTGTTGCCAACAATCTCTTTACAACAAATCATGTCTTTCCGCAGGGTCGACATCACGCCATAAATAAGCCATTGTGGCGATTCACTAGCACATAAATTTCCCAATGGTACTGAAGCAGAACCCGCGAAATTCTTCGCTAAATATATCCTGCAGATAACAGCGCCCCGTTTGCGTGTAGGTCGTTGACAGGGGAGCAACGTTCACATAGTAGCAAACGCAAGCCATTGTGTAGCATACTCACGCAATCTAACCGGCGACAACTGCGTAATGCCCGCACATGAAAAGCATGAACTAGCTCTTGAGCAATATTATTTCCGACATCTTTGTCATGGACTTCGGTGCTGAACAACGCGGCCTCGTGCGTTATTCTGACTCTTTTGTCCTTCGTCTATGACACCAGTGTAGAGCAGAAAGCAAAGGATGAGCCCATATATATCTCGCCCTGGAACGAAATCCAAGCATAACGCTAGCGGCAATGCCACGGAACGTACCTGACGAACCCAAGTTTGCAGCAGCCTCTTGTCTATAAAGCGCAGACGAGATCCAGCAACTCGTCTGGTTGCGCATCAAAGACAAGGAGAGAGAACCAAAGCCAGAAACAGAGCTGGCGAGACAAGCAGTGTAACCCAGGTAACCTACAGTAGGATCTGACAGCTGCTCATTGTTTCGGATTTCAATGAAACCTTCTTACAAGTTAACGAAGTCATATAATATCTTTGACATCAGCGGGAAGCGAAATACGTGGCTGAGACCGACGACAGCTGAGCGCTGCGACGGATCCTCCGAGCGGGTTAATCATGAGCCTGGAGAATTTCCAGCTGCATTAACGGACGCCAGTGTTCTTATTATTGCCCTCTTTTAGACATCCGTTCGATGCTTTTTGAAGAAGGCAATGCTTGAAAGATATCCCATGTCTGCTTATTGATGTACTTTGTAAACTTCGCTGGCGCAGGTATTCATTGTTTTGTTTTTGTTGTGGCTCTCTTTGCCGCGCGCAATCAATTTTCTGTAAAAGAATTCGACCGGGCCCAGCCATTTTTACGATGTGTTAAGTAGTTTTTGGTGTTTCATGCACGTTTACAAATTTTGAATACATTGAGGCTGAGATCAGCTGATATTCGTAACACTAAGACAGTCGAATCGAAGGGATACTTTTCTCGTTGCAGTTTTTTTGGGGAACCACTTAGAGCTATGAGAACTTCTTTGCTAAGGCTTCTTGATACTTTCTGCGTGTACTCAACACCACTGGACAATATTACTTCATTACTCGCAATCCTCCACTTTCGGCGTTTCTTCCGGTTCCGCGTGTTAGGCGCTTTCTGTTGCTTTAAGACTTTCTTTCTAGTTTGCATAAATTTTTAAATGCGTCCTAATCCATTTTTGTTCAAATAGCCTCCTCTGACAAGGGCATTCTAATTTCACCACTCATTAAATATAAACAAAAGAAAGCCATTTTAACTCCTTGCGCGGGCACCTTGTGAGTTATGTCCACTGTACAGTCATGTCAAACACAATTTATGCATATTTTGTCGAAGAGGCTGTCATTTTGACAAACATTCGGGCTTTTGCAGGGTAACTTCTTTCCCACTGCACATTTAAACAATATATCTAGTGATTGAATGGAAGAGTAGGCGTTAGCACTCAAGATATTACCGGTATTACAGATAAGACCGGGCGACAAATTCTGTTACAAAGCTTACCAGCTTCCATGCATCAATCTTTGTAGCATAGGATTACTGAGCACAAGGCTACGGGATCGCGTCCCGTCCTGGGTGGCAGCATTTCCTATGAGCATATTTGTGAAGGAACCGGTGCCCGGCACGGGGTTAGAGAACGTTGGAACCCCAGGTGGTCACATTTTCTGGCAGCCTTCCAGTTTGGTGGTACCTTCTATCTCCCTCCTTTTACCGCCTCCTCTTTCCCCTTCCCCTCTCTCATGGCTCAATGAAGATGCAGAGCCTGGCTGAAGCAGATTGTGAGCCTTTTCGTGTCTGTGGAAATAGGAGTGGTTATTCACCACACTCACTGCACTCTTTCAGAAGCCCAAACGTCAATAATGAAGAAATTCGAGTCGCTATGTATGGATTACCGGTGGCCCCCCAAATTTGCGGCGCCTATTGGTGGACTGGAGACTGGTGGAAGTCCGGACCTGAAAATAAACAAAACAATAGCGAGTATTTGGAGCGAAAATAATCCGTGGATGTCTCCCCTATAATACATTGCATTGCTATGTTAGCTTTATGTTTCATGTGATTAGAACCAAAACTAAATATCTGGCCTGTAGGTTTGCGCTCTCTACACATAACATCGCGCATCACTTCTAGTCGCCTAAAAACTGCATTATCATTATCCTGCGAACTTCCCTTGCGAATAATCTGGTTTGTGGCAAGCAGACACCACAACCCTCTTTACGAAGATTCACGATAACGCACCGCCATTTCTGTGTTAGTTCGGAATTTTCACAAAACTGCACATTTGTTACCCAAAATAGTGTGACTAATGATGAAACAAAGCAAAAGTGAGAGACCCAGCTAATGTGATTCCGACATTCTGCAAGTGCATACCTTGCTACTTCCATTGCCGCCTTTCTTCCCTTCCTTTCGAGAAAAAATGGTTTGCCAACACTTAGTTAATTTAATCTCCAAAGCAAGCATGCTCTCGGTCTCTTGCCCAAATTGCAATCGCTACTCGCGATCCGTCGATCAACAACAGTGACCGTTGCTCATGCCGAAAAAGAACCTTGCTGCACAACCAAAGGTTGGAATCGCTGTCGCGAGCTATCCTACAACTTCCCTAGCAGCTGTATCCTATGAGGAACGAAAATTCGTGGCACCTCCCGGATAATTGAATCACGAACGGTTGCGTCACAGCTGTCATATACAAGTCGGGGAAAGGCATACTATTAAACGTACATATGCCGTCAGCTTGGGTCCCGGTCGTGAAAAAGTCTACAACTTAATCAATAGACGTATGCTATGTGCGACTAGACATCGTATAGCAGCACCAAGAACTCTCTACGATGAACGGTTCCGTGACAGTTTTGATAAATCGGGGAAACTGGCACCGCATAAATGTCGGCCAGTTATACAGAGGAAAAAAAGGGGAGGATTTGGACGAGTGCTACTCCATGCATCTGTTGTGCACGCCTCCGTCGCTCTCGCCACTTGGGATGGCTAGACGATGCCTGTTGCGACGCCATCTATTTAGGACCATCGCAACGCCTGGACGACTGTCGCCGACGGAATTTCGTCTCATGGGGCTAGTATGGTTTTCGCATTAAATTTCAGCAACTTTTTTCTGCACTCAAGCATACCAATGCTGAAAAGCAGTGTGGTGGCATCTTGCTTGAGGTAAAACAAAATTGGGAGGACGCTTAACCTTCGCCTTGAGAATAGACACCTTAGAACATTCTACTCCTTTTTGCTCCTACATTGCGACAACCAGGTCGCCATGACTGGACTTTGACGCGTAGGCAAGGGTAACCTGCAACTTATACCGGTGCAAGTCCAGCTTTCTGGGGCACAAATTTTGAATTGGAAAATAGTAATACGCTGTTATCGAAATATTGAAGGTAATGATTCATTACTCTGATATGTTGCATACTCTTTCTTTTAAAGTGGTTCCACCGATTGTATCGAACAGTTAAAACTGCCATAGAATGCCTATGTAGAGCGTTCTGAATATAGCAAAAACGAGAATAGAAAAAAAATTCAAGGCTGCCGTTGGGTGATCTGCTGATATATATTACGCCGCGAAAGAAATAATACTTCTATGCGCGGCAGTGCGAGGAAAAGCTAAGCGGCACTGCAACATAAACAGTTTCCCGCTCAAAGATGATTTCTTCCAGAATTGCTGGGTACTGAGAAGCTTTTGAGAGGAGTTATAAGGTGGTAGTGGCGTACAATTAGAGTGCAAGTGTAGCCAAGTCCTTTTCTGGGTAGAGGTCATAATTTCGTTGTTATGTTTTTAAACCTTTTTTCTGTGGTTGAACTTTGATTGGCATACACTGACTATTCATCGAATCTCTTCAAGTGAATAATCAAGTCTCGTTCAGCTGTACTAAAACTTGAAATTTATTTTCTTACAAGTGCACAAGCGTGGAGGGACCTGGACACAAGACATGCGCCTCTTGTACACCACGTCGATGCCCTACCTGTACGTCGTCGATAGATGCCTGCACATATTGAAGGAATTTCATCCCTTTCTTCCCTCAGCACTCTTGCTTAATAATAATTTTACATCAAACAGGAGCTTTGCTGTTGGTACCTGCAGAGGTAGTTTCCTCTGCAACACTAACGTTAACCACATTTCAGTTTGACTATCACTTTCGTCAAAGGATATTCCTTAAGGTCTCATGAGACTTACGTTTTTGGACTCATTCGAATTTATATCAGGCAAGTAGAATATAACTCAATACTGCCGCGGTGGGTCAGTGGTTATGAGACTCGGCTGCTGAGCCGCTACACGCGGGTTCGATCCCTGATGCGTAGGTCGAATTTCGATGGAGACGAAATTCTTGAGGCCTGTGTGCTGTGCGATTTCAGTGCAGGTTAAAGAACCCCAGGTGGTCAAAATTTCCGGAGCCCTCCACTATGTCGTCCCTCATAGCCTGAGTATCTGTGGGACGTTAAACCCCCTAAAATTGAATCAAGTGAAATCAAATCAGAATATAACTCTGTCTCATATAAACTGCGGACAAGGCGCTCTCTATTAAGTTCTTCAAGTGGATAAGGACATTTGAGATGGACAAGACATAATGACCTACAATTTCTCTATTAGGTAACGCCAAATTTGAGCGCAGCTCCTGACACGCCACCTTACACGGTGGGCAGGTGGCACGTTACGCCTATTACGCCAACGACGAGTACGACGCGGAATGCAGGAACGAGCTCCTGAGACTTGCACTCTAAAAGTTCCCAAAAGCTGTTGGTAACTAAATATTCCACCTCTACTATTCTCTGACTTCTCCTCGTCATCATCATGCGCGAGGTCGCACTGGCATGGATCCTTTTACCCGGTCGCCTACGGTCACTGAGCACCGTTGAAGCGTTTCGGAAGCCTTCTTACCGATCCTCAGATACTGAAGCTAACTAACCTGCATCCTCCTTTATCGCTAACATCATTGCCCGCAACCAATCGACTCATTCTAACCGCGCTCACCCTCTACGGCTCTCCATTACTGCACATCAGCCATATTATGAAAGACGTAGATCGACCCCTTCCGCCTCTCCTGTTTCCTCGCGCCCTAGTTACCCATGGCTAGAGCTGCCTCTGCAGAGCCACTCCCAATTACGGACATAGTCTCACAATTTTCAGTCAACGTACTGTTCACCCTCCCACTTTGTCAGTATACCCCATCTATGACGGATTGATTGACACAATCTGCCTCCACGTAACGCGCTTATCCTATTAGGCCGCCGTGACGCACGGTGGTTTCCTTTGGGGCTTTGTGAATAGGGCTGTGTTCTCTTTATACTACCACTACTACAACTGCTCCCATGATCTTCAATCGGAGCTCCTGGAGTCCACTGTGACATTGCCCCACGCACGGCTAGCCTATATTCAAGCCATTGCAATTGAATATGTTTTCACAGTACCGCATTACTCCTCTCCGTATCACCGCAAATTGGAAGGAGTATGGCTGCTGTATATTAAAGGTTCCAACACAACAATCACCTTTTTGTGGCGCATGTATATATAATCGCGACGTCGTTATTAAGCGTGATATCTTAAAACGCCGACACACAGGTAGAAACACAGCCAGGTTCGATTAGGTGGCGAAGAAGAACAAAGGAAATTAAAAGGAATAAAGAAAATTGATTTTCGCCAATCTCTTATGAAGCATCCTGTGACACTTACGTATCGCAAGGCAACCCGGATGCTTGGAAAACAGTGCACATCTTAGAGAATTTCCTGCAATTGTTGGTGCCGGCCGTTCTGGCAAGATTACGCCGCGAGAGAAATAATACTTCTATGCGCGGCAGTGCGAGGAAAAGCTAAGGGGCACTGCAACATCCGCGCGTTCAGTGACTCTAATACAGTACAATAGCTGCCATACAGCGCATGCGACCTGTTTTTGGAGGCTTTTCATTGGGTGCTGAAAGAACTAATTCATAGGATCATAATGAGGTGAGATTTATAATTACATGTTCTATACGTCGCTGTGCACATTCATTCCATTATGTACAACATTCAAAAGATGAGATGTAGAATTAGCAGCAGCTTATTTACGTACTGCAATAAACACTCTGGGTTGGTTTGCCCGGTGGCTAAAACAAGGTGAGTGTTGCGCAGAAAAATTTACACAAGTATGTAATAAATAAGTAAAGCAAAGGTACTTCGTGGACTGTGTTTAAAATACTGTATTTTTAATGTTCGCTCTCTAGACAAGGGTTAAAAAAATTTACTTACTCGGTAAGGTCGCAGAGAAGTGCCACAGCAAACAAAATCAGTTTTTTATTTATCTGTACCATTTTACAACTGGATCGCAGAATCGCAGCTCTGAGTATTTTAAGGAAATGGCCGCTATATGTAGCGATCTCTTAGAGCCTCCTGTCGGCGCAGTCTTCGTCTGCTCTAAAAAGGCGTTGCAAACGCACAATCTCGCATTCTTGTTCCGTAACGCAGGGTTTGTGGGGAATAAAAGCGCTCAGAGAAAAAGCCGATGGTGAACACCAATCATAATCTGCTCATATCTAATGATGAGGCCTAAGGAATATTAATATATTGAACAGAGATTTAAGCAAAAATATTCATAATTATGTGAACGGCGATGCGCGATTATGAGCAAAGTTTAAAATATACGGCGCAGTTCATTAAATCCATGAATATGCAATTAGGCCTATTTTCGCTGGTTCATTATAATGCTAGTATATTATATCATAAGCACATTTCTGAGAAATAATTTCGTCGTGATTTGCCGCCTTGCAAACTTCTCCGCGCACCCAACACCTTTTTTTTGTTTTTCAATTTCCAGCTCTTGGGAAGATTTTTGTTTACATGAAAATAGTGGCGCATGCGATTGGTTGCCCCGAATGTGCACCCATAAGGAATGCCTAAAAAGCTATCATTTCAGCATTCCTTCACTGTTTATAGTGTGATGCTTTTATTGCTTGTGTATGGAGGACCCCGGTGCTGTCAAGTTGTTTTTTAAGGATGGGGAGATGTCCGTCGTGTGAGATAGGAGTGCTTTGATTCATATTCTAGATGGAACAGAAAAGAAAGACTTTCTCCGCAGTCAGCACTATGGATCGTAACCAACTCGCCCGGATTCCATTGTTCTTGATGAGAGTTCTTAGCTGAACAGAAATCTCCATCGCCCTTCGTGGCAGGAGGGACCATTCTTATAGTGACAAATAAATTGTAATAATAAGAATACTCTGCATCGTAAGGACTCTACAATGCGAGTATTGAGTGGGAGTGAGTTTTATGACGAAGATACGAAATGAACTCAAGAAATTCGAGATGGTACAGAGCGGGTGAGGCGGGACAAAGGTCAAAGTGGGCGCCACAGACGTCTCCCCCGCGCTGTATCGTTTCACACTGTCGCACAAATCAGCCCAAATAGCCGCCTTAGAAATTCGACGGCTGCGGGTCGCCTGTCAAGGGCGCCACAACACAACCCTGGAAGGCAGTGGTTTACTTTGTGACAAGGAGGACTGAGTGAAGCAGCGGAATCTGATAAGTGGAAAAGGCACAATACTCGCCTAGAGGCGAGTAGTCTAGGAGAAGAAGACAAGGGCTTTAGCAGGACAGAATTTCGGGTGCTGTGCCTTAGCTCTCTGCAACGAGCATCACGCCAGAGAGCCGATCCTTGTAGTCGTGTGGCTTGCATTACCAAAATCCGGACATTGCTTGTGTGCAGCTGCCTGCTCCGCAAACCTTTAAGCGGCGCCTGAATTCGCGGGCTGTCACACAATATATTAGTGGCATGGACCTGAATGATGAAACTGCCGCCACGTCTGCTCTTATTCTTCCGCGTTAGAACCCTCTGCTAAGGGCCATGGTCATATCTACCATATTTGTTGGCGAGTGTTGGTATGTTAGGAGCAACCTCAATGATGAGTGCGGTTTCATCGCCAGGATGCGAACCTGCGAGACGCAAGCAGTTAGTCTGCCAACTGGAATCACCCACAAAATCACCTCGATTGCCCGCACACTTAACCCTCCAAATAGAAACACACACGCCACTAATCACTGTCTTTTACCCCCAGGTTACCTTTTTCAAAACTATGTTTTGAAGCGGTACCATTCTTAAGATTTTTTGGCGTTATACTTTGCCTCATTTACAGCTGTATTGGTGTAACGAAGCCACCGAAGATGTTACCAGAAAATAAGATGTGAATAATTCACCATCGGTTGCACCAAAGGCTAATATACTCTAACGCCCAAGACTAGGCGTATCATATATATTATTTCAGCAGACATAAATGTGAGGCGCCGGGTAGGAGTCGCTCTAGAGTGGTGAATCTTAATTGTTGAGAGACACACATATCGGGTTGATCGTAATTTTTACTCCAGCAATGCGCTGCGTTTTAACTAAATGTAGCCCAACCTTCCCATGTTGCAATGTAAGTGACTAAGTACTAGAGGTCTACTGACTTTGCAAGCAGAAACAGTGCACACAGGCAAAGCGAGAGTTCTGACAGCTTTGACGCGTGCACTTGGCTGCTGCCGCAGGTAATTGTTAAGCCAGATTTGTTCGGAGGTTCCCTCCTACGAGCTTCCAACGATAGAGGCGCCAGTCCTCAGTGTATTTCAGCCTGGCATGGCTTGTTCGAGCACTCATAGCAGTCATTGGACGAGGAGGTGAGGAAGCTTTCGTGATGGCATCTTTAGGATTCTTGGTGCTGAGAACTCGCTTCGGTTTTTAAATGTGAATTTGCTTGCGTACGCTGAGTGAGCTGTCATTAAAAACTACTAGCAGAGCAGTTCGCTGCAGTAGCCACGACAGTCGCATGTCCATTTATCTCTTCTGTTTATGCTACCGCTGTTAAGTAAACAGTACTCATATTCACTATTGTTAAATGCTCTGTTCTATAAGCATCCATTGAGCATCTTTTTCTTGTTGTAGTTCTCGGAACAAAAATTAAACCCATATACTTTGGCCGAGTCCTCCCACACAGCCAAGGCAAAGGAAACTGCTACTGGCCCTAATCATTTCCTTGTTTAAATTTGACATTTCGGATACAGAGCGATATATAAGAGACTGAATCACGTTATGTGTTTGTCTAAGCTTCCGAGCATGCCTTTAATTTGTCTCTATATATAAGTCAACATGCGGTTTCACTCATATAAACAGGCAGAACCCAATATAAAGGTCAACACTTCCAAACTGCTACACTGCATTGCAGAATCCCAGAAAAATAAGCAGTGGACCATCAAGAATGCTCTGAATCACATCGGTGGCCTTTTGACTCATCCCGCCTCCCCATGGTGTAATAGATTAAGGAGGTCGTTAGGCGTCCGGCGCTTAATTTCAGAGAATCGTTAAAGATCCGTCGGGAGTCGCAAACGCAAATTGGAAAAGGTCAGCCGCGATTTCATGCTCCAACATCTAATTACCACCATACGCGCTTCTTGGGCCTCTTGTGTTCTTTGCATGCTTCAGCTTCCCACGTCTGTACCCCAGTGACGTTGTACCATCTACGCGTCCCAAGTGGGCTGGTCAGAATTCTCTCGGTGTTCACTCTGCTTACATTAATCCGCTTTACTGTTCTTCTATCTAAGGAGCCCCAAATTTATATCCACTCTTGCATTTGGTTTTGGTTTGGTTTTGGTTTTGGGGGAAAGGAAATGGCGCAGTATCTGTCTCATATATCGGAGGACACCTGAACCGCGCGTAAAGGAAGGGATAAAGGACAGAGTGAAAGAAGAAAGGAAGAAAGAGGTGCCGTAGTGGAGGGCTCCGGAATAATTTCGACCACCTGGCGATCTTTAACGTGCACTGACATCGCACAGCACACGGGCGCCTTAGCGTTTTTCCTCCATAAAAACGCAGCCGCCGCGGTCGGGTTCGAACCCGGAAACTCCGGATCAGTAGTCGAGCGCCCTAACCACTGAGCCACCGCGGCGGGTCACTCTTGCATTTGAGTCGACGTTTGGGAAATTTTCCTCAAGAGTGCTGCTTCGGGGGTCCGTGCATCTCTACCAATTGAAAGAGTGGCCAGGTGACGGTGGGAAATTTCCATAACTCGAACAAATAACAAGCCGTGCAAAAATTCAAAGTTGTCCGCCTCCCGTGTTAGGAAGAGAGTGGAATTTGGTGGTCGTACTACTGTGGCCAGATTTCGTTCCTAGGCGGGGAGTAAGCAGTAGCTAATGCAAAACCTCCTTACCCGCGAGTTTTCGAAAGCATAATCATTGGAGAATATTTCACGTTTCAATAAACTTGCCATTGAAGCTACATGATTGTTAGGGCGAAAAAAATTTACTCAATGAGTAAATTTGCTTGACAAGTAAATTTTCTTCAAAGAAGCTCACAAGGTGTGAATATCTTTCTTAGCTGTCCACAAGCAACTTTTCCACGTTATGGACGTGATAGCGATTCTTGTGGCTGGACATGCCTGCTCAACTATACATTCACCTTAGATGGCTGGCCGCTGTGGCGTGGTAACAAAAAATGAATTCCCAATTTTTCTTGCACCGCATCATATTTAGTCCATCGTAGAAATAACGTGCAACAACAGATGCTTTAAACATAGAATGTTCACATTATGAAACACGAGGCCTTAACGAGCACCATGCTCGATTGCTATCACCAGCTTATTATTATGGTTTTAGTAGTGAATTTTGAACTGTTTGTTTCCCAATAATTTTTGTTGGTGAAACATCATGAATAGTCCTAAGACCTGCATCCAGAGTGACCTGCTTAAAGTGTGAAAGAATTCCAGCATGAAATAAAAACGATATAACTTGTAGTAGATAAAAAGTTTGATGATTTTTAAATTTACTTTACAGGTTTTACTGCTCTTAAACGATTGTGGCAGAGCACGTCTTCTAGTACAGCAATGGGTTCTCGGACAATTGCCGTTTTCTTAAAGAAAAAACTTTGAAATGACTTTTGAAAATAAAGCTCACGAGAATGTCAAACTTGAAATGATTGGACCAGATTTACTGATATATATTCCGAAAGCTACGAGTTGCAAACGGGCTGAGAAAAATTGTGTTGCTAGACGACATATAATTCTTGATAAAACAAGACATAATTTGAGCCAGGTGTCTCCAAGTAAAAATTTCGTTGTGTTGTCCTCAAAAATTTTTACGCGTATATCGTTACGACAATTTCGCGCCAAATTTTAAAAACCAAAACCTGTGATTGGGGAGATAAGATGATGTATTAAGTGTAATCGCGAAGGAAAAACTGATACAATGACGGTAAACGCGGTGGCGGCGAATCAACGTGTCTGCCTTGCCCAAGTAACGCAAATCGTTGTGGCATTGTTAGCTGAATGGTAGGAAATATTACCGAGTCACGTTACCTGAAAGTTGCTAGTTTCCTCTTTTTTTGACTATGAAGTAACGTTTTTAGCAACATTCCACACCTTAAAGATAAGAATATCGTAACGTTTCTGCAATCATGAAGTACCGTTTACATAATGTTAAATTTAGTGTGAAAATTACGTTGCAAGTAATATAGAGCTTTAACGTTACAGCTTTAGCACTATGTTACGGGTGGCGATGACGGTCATAATGGTTAGCTTAACCGCATCTTCAGTTCTTGCCCATTGTTACTGGTTGCTGACGATGCTCATCAGAAAGCCAGCAACCATGTGCAAAAGCTGCTGAGTACTTTCTTGTATAAGTGATTTAATGATTGTCAGATGTTAGCAGAAGGGAGCGCTTGTAGGTGTAAAAAGTAGGCAAGCTAAGCAACAGCAGCTACATGTGCTCCACTGATGATGTGCCTGGTTATTTGAGAATATCAATCCCTGACCCGCAATGATTGAAGTTTGAACAAAAAACATTTAAATTGTAATAGTAGAAACCCTCTTATTTGAAGTATGACTTCTCAAAAACCGGCGTTTCATGGCAGCTGTCAAGTAGCCTTGATAAAGAGAAACCAGTAATGGCACACAGCCAAGCCTTTGTAGGCAGAAAACAGCACATTTTCAACTGCATCATCGTGATTGGCTATAAAGTAAGTGTTAAACAACACAAATCCCTTGATTTCCTTCATGACTTACCACTCCTGTATACATACAAAGATAACCGTACAGGTATATGCTTATCTGCACCTTGTAAGGCAATCCTAGGGCTTACTCGAAAGGTAACTCGCCATAAAAGAAGTGCACGGTGTAGAGAGAGAAGGCAGACGGTTTCTTGACACTCACAACACTCACAAAGTGAACAAGGGAAGGGGAAAGCCTCAGGGTGCTTGCCAATGTTTCGCCAAGAGGACTTGTCTTCGTCTGGGATCAACATACCCAGAGGAAACTCTGAAGTAGAGGGTTGTCTACTCTTAATGCGAACACGCGAGAACATGGCCATGCTCTTTGGAGGTCCACTGCATCCAACATTGCAGTACATCGAAGTGAAGTGACAGATGACATCATCATCATCAGCCTGACTACGCCCACTACAGGGCAAAAGTCTCTCCCATGTCTCTCTAATTAACCCTGTCCTTTACCAGCTGCGTTCACTATATGCCTGCAAACTTTTTAATCTCATACGTCCACCTAACTTTCTGCCGCCCCCTGCTATGCTTGCTTTCTCTTGGAATCCACTCCGTTAGCCTTACGGACCAGTGGTTATCTTGCCTTCATATTACATGCCCTGCCGATGCCCATTTCTTCCACTTGATTTCGACTGGGATATCATTAACGCGCATTTGTTCCCTCACCTACACTGTCCGCTTCCGGTCTCTTAATGTTACACCTATCTTTCTTCTTTCCATAGCTACCCACGTTGTCCTTAATCTTAGCTGAACCCGAAAGTTAGCCTCTCCTTTTTTACCCGTAGGGGAGTACTAGCACTACATTCAGGTCTATCTTCTCATCCGCCATTTTGCAGCAATGAGTGGCACTGTCACACGCAATTGGCCTCTATAGAGTGCGGCCACGCGCTCGCATGTTTGCACTTAATGTGCAAACATGCATATTTTAGCACTGGCGTAATTATTTAAAAAGGTCTCACACGTGGTCAGAGGTTTTCCCAGTGCTTCATATTGCTGATTTATTGTTTCTTTCACCCTACCCCTCCGGCCCCACCCGTCTTTCTTCATCGTTATACTTTTACTTATGCCCTGCACTTCCTACTATCACTGTGTCCAGTTGGGGGGGGGGGGGGCGGAGGGGGGGGGGGCTGGGGGGCTCGGTAAAATTTGAGCAGAGAGATGTGGTGCTGTTGACAGAGAGATCAGTTCGCACTGCCCAGTCTAGGCAACTTGATTGGCTCGTGTGACTTAAATAGTTGGCACAGTGTTCGAAAACGTAATCTAGCCCGTTCTTGGAAAGTGCCACAGGATCACCGAGTCACCGCAGAATTCCCAGGATTTTGAAACCATTACCATTGTCAACTGCACGGAAGTGTCGGAAACGGAGGAGGGTTTTGACCTTCCAAGAGCATCAACATCATTATACTTAATTATTAGCTGCACGTGTTCCTGTTTTCCCGCAGAATTATTGCCTTCAGTTGCTGGGTAATGTACAATATTTAGTCAATATTCTGGCAACGGTTAATTTGGTAGCGGTATATCAGATTTTATTGGGCTCCTAAAGATGCACCATTATCATCATCGTCATGAAAAATGACGTACGAGGGTTTACTAGGCAAAGAAGAGGAATTTATAGACTGAATGACCCTTATGTGTCTTAGGAGTGCATGCTCATGAGAGGTGATTGCAGCTGTCGACGCAGCTGTCCACCGATGTTTTGAGTCTATGTCGAGGTAACACATACTCCCTGTTTTGCTGCTGAAGGCAAAATCGTCAGCGAGTGGAGTTGCCTTGCTGTTTATTGTGGATACTTACTGCTCAAAGTAAAGAAAACTAGGGTAGAGGAGATACAGCATTTCACATTATGCTTTGATTAGGTGCAGTGAGAAGGAAACAGACTAGAGACTTGTCTTATGTTTGCACTCCTTACTTTGCACCAGAGGCAAATAAATTTGTGAGCAGTTGACCTACTGCTTGCCACTCTGCTAAAAGAAATGAATCCAGGTTATTGAAAGTCTACAAAGAGAAGAGTGATGCTGGTGTGCATGCTGTGCGATGACAGTACACGAAAAAGAACCCCAGGTGGTCGAAATTTCCGGAGCTCTTCACTACGGCGTCTCTCATAGCCGGACTCGCTTTGGGACATTAAACCCCATAAATCAAAAACCAAACCCTTCCCCTGAACTGTCCTGAAATATACTAATTTTTTACGGCCTGATCATGTAATGTAATCTTCGCAAGGAGTATGAGGTTGATGGACTGGAAAAAAAAGGCAGGAATGTTAACTTTGGTACCTTGGTTACTGGACAAACAGCTGGCCTACTGGCCGGCCCCAGGGGCTCTGTTGCCAGGCGTCCCTAGCCACAGTAGCCGCTTGTCCAGATCCAAAGGAACCATGCGAATGATTACCGAAGGCTAAAGCGTAAAGAGAACAGATGCATGAACACTAAACAACTTTTCAGTGTTGTTGCAGTGGGATGCATGGTTCCATATGCCTCTAGACTATATCTGGTAATAAACAAGTTATCAGAAGACCACCTCGTGCGCGCTATCATCTCAAAGCGCATCCTACAGGCAGTGCCAACATGGACAGTTTGTGCTTAAGTTGAATCCAAAAGTTTACGCTGATTGACTAATGTTACTTCAAACAGAGACGGAAAGTGCATGCACGTCGTACTGATGTTATAGTGAACATAACATGCGACGAGACGCAGGGTTACAATTCAAACAAAAACAATGCGCGGTTAAAGAAAAGAAAAAAACGCTTTCCAAATTTGTGAACAAAATGCTCATCTTGTCACAAGTTCACCAAACCGGAGATGTTGCCATGTGGCTGCCATTAAAGTCACTCGCGATGCACAGAAACAAGAAATACAGTGCCGCTGACTTTCCTTGAGCAATTTCAGTCGATTAAACCTCAAACTGTTCGCACCGAAAAACGTTCACTTCGACAAGTATGCCGCACTCTAAGAGCGCTAATTTACACAGTTACAGAGAAGCACAGCAAATTCATAGCGTCATTCGCGTATTTGCGTCCATGCTCTCGTTGTTGACGTCGCAAATGCGCGCAACGCTATGTTTTTAAGCAAAGTTATGTGTTTAATTTTAAGGTAGCTTTTTAGCTTACAACCTCAATGGTTTGATACATTAAAATTTTTCTTTTCGTTGCATGAACGTTGTTACCATCACGGCTGCGGCTTAGCCATAGCAAAGTCTAAGCGCTGGTGAAGCCCACAGTCGGAACGCAGTGAACAGGGAACCGCATGGGGAACAGGTGCTTTGGTGCAGTTTTTGTTCTGTGTTTGCTGCGTGTGTCCCGTGAGTTGTATTGTCGTTAGTGAGTGTGCGTATGTGCGGCCCGTACGCCGCATTGGATTGTACAACCGTACTTGGTGTCCCATGCGCCGTCGATGCATAGTAGAACGACCGTGCTTCTGAGAATGTGTGTTATAATGCCAGTTGCCCTGCACGAAAGAGTCGACTTGAAGCCGACGGAAAAGTTGCTCTCCCTCGTGGGACTGCAAGAATCTGGCGAGGAACAGTTGATGCGCGTTTCGTAGGAACATTCCGTTTATCACGCCAAAAAAATCAGCACTGGCCAACAGCACTGATGAACTGCTGCTGAATTCTGATATAAACACATGTCTAATGTTTGTTACAAGCTTGCTCGATGGGAACGTGGCCATGAGTGGTATTCGTTGAGCAGGAGGCACCAGTCGATACCTGAAGACGATTACTGTTTGCCCCCGCCCTGGCGCCTTGCATCCAACTGCATGCATGGCGTTAATTATTTATATCTTAATTTCACACGCAGTTGATCTGTCGCAAATATTACCACCGCATCGTCCTGACGTGCAGTCTGAAGAACACCATTTTTCGTTTTTTTAGGGACGGGATGGGGTAATGAGCGGCTGCTTAAATGTCATTGTTTATTATTTTGATCTTGAGGGCTGATCATACTCGCCTGTTCATTGCGCTGTAAGCTATGCATTCATTGTGCAAAAATTTATTTGCTGTTGTGTTGGCACAGGGTTATTGATTGTCATTTTACTGTGATGCCATGTGCAAATAAAACGCATCATTGTGCACTCTCCTTGCAGCATGTCTAATGGGGTAATAAATTACTGAGCAGCAAGTATGAACTGTGATAAATGCGAGATACGTTACTGCATTACTTCACACTTGGCATGTTCTGTTGTCGTTAGTGGTTACGTATGCCTTGGCCCCTACTGTTTTCTAGTGTAGTGGTGATAAGCATGTCAAGCTCAACTTAGCAGCCTGTTTCCCTCAACTCTCTACTAGTCAAATGGTAAAATAAACTGAACATAATGCGTGCTTTCTCAGGCTTCGCTTAGACTACATTTCTTTTTACTCTCAGGGCCAATCGGCACTACAGAGAGGAGTGGGTGTCTAACAAAAATACATTTGTTATAGGCAGATTAATTAAGATCATTATACAGAGCAGAATTGAAGGCGTCGGGTTCAGAGTTAAACATGACGGAGGGAGAGACAGTTGGAAATGTAGAAAAATAGAGATCTGCGCGAGTTGGTGCACAACTTAAGCGGAACACCAGCAAAAAAACTAAGAAGGTGCAGAGGACTGAGGCCAGAGTAAAAACAGTAGTTTAACACATGAAAGCTCCTCCAAGCAAGCAATAATGAGCACACGCAAGCCGTTATGCGAACACAAAACATGAAAAATGATACTCCTTTAAGGACAGAAGAAAAGCCAAGGCACATTGCTCACCGTGATGTTGCTTAAAAACTAGATGTCCCATTGTTCGCCTTCATATCTGGTCCTTCCATACCAAGCAACTGAATTGTCATCAAAAAGGAGCATCTCCAATCACTCTAATTACATGGGAGGTACACATCTGCAGATGTCAGAGGTTTGGTGTCTCCTCACCTTGCAGGCTAGCTAGTTCGGCCGATATAAACTCTACGGCATGTAAGAGGTATGTGATAGCCTTGTAGGAGGAGTATTTCGTAAGTCTTGCAGCATGTTGTACAGTGCAGCTATTTTTTTAATTATTGACATTGCAGTGATACGTTGGCACAAATTAGAAAGTTTGTAACTGAGCAGAAGAAATGTTCATGCCATGTCCTAGCCGCATTCTTACTGCCATGTAAAATACAGTGCGAATAAAGAAACACCTAATTTGTTTTAGCTTTTTCTTTCTGAGCATTCACCTTTTGCAAGATAGCGAGGTACTACAGTGTTCTGAGGCTGTCAACTGGCCCACATGTTTGTCAAAGCTGCGGTGTACAGAAAGAGTCGTGTGAATTAATGCAAGCTAAGTAAAAGAGGGATAGAAAATTCATGCTTTCAGAGTACTTTCCAAAAAAAACTGATACTATTTCGTACTCAGGATCCTGAGGGAACACTGCGTTCTGCCGATGACGGTGCACATCATCCTTGTCATTTCAGCACTTATGGCTGCTTGCTGCTTTTTGACAGCGTTTCATTTATCTGCAGGAGGAGCAGTGGTGACTGGCTGGTAATAGGTACCTACCGAATTAAACATTGCAATGAGCAAAATTTTATTGTGCCTTTGCTTTTCTTATCTCTGAAAAAGCTCGCGTTTTTGATTGATAGTTGTGTATCAAAGATGTGACTGCTGCATTGCGCTGCGTTCAAAGATTTCTTTGCCCATGATTTTGGTTTTCTTAGTGGTTCGTTTCCTTAACGAAACAGCAGCTGGAAGTTTGGCTTTCAACCTTTGCACTGTCTTTACATTTGCAATGTATATTCAGCTGGTGTTCAAATTCAATAGGAGATGTTGTCTATCTGTGTCTCAATGTTTTTTGGAACTTTTGACCTTATTACGTTTTATGTGGCACAGAAAGAAAATGTTGCTGTCACATTTTTACTAAACGTTACCGTATATGTGGCTAGCAACATGGCAAAAAGGTTCTAGGAACACTTAGTGAACGTTCCTATTTTAACGTTACAGCAACGTAACGCCTTTGTTATTTTACGTTTCAAGCCTCTGCGATTAAGTTAAGTTTATTTTATGGGTGTTTAACATCCCAAAGCGACTCAGGCTATGAGAGACTCCGTAGTGAAGGGCTCCAGAAATTTCGACCACCTGGGGTTCTTTAACGTGCACTGACATCGCACAGTAGACGGGCCTCAAGAATTTCGCCTTCATCGAAATTCAACCGCCGCGGCCGGGATCGAACCCGCGTCTTCCGGGCCAGCACTCGAGCGCCATAACCAGTCAGCCACCACGGCGGCTTGACGGTGGCTAAGTGGTTACGGCGCTCTGCTGTTGGCTCCGAAGACGCGGCTTCGATCCCGGCCGTGGCGGTTGAATATCGATGGAGGCGAAATTCTAGAGGCCCGTGTACTGCGCGATGTCAGTGCACGTTAAAGAACCCCAGGTGGTCGAAATTTGTGCAGTCCTTCACTACTGCGTCCCTCATAGTCTGAGTCGCTTTGGGACGTTAAACCACCATAAACCATAAACTAAACTATTTTACGAGTCACACACTTTTTAACAATCACTCAACATTGACGTAACATTAAGCGTTTCTTGGGTGGTAACCCGTCGTTTCGCATTCCTCCACGTAAGCAGACTAAAGTGGCCTCAGAATTTTTTCTCGCTTCCAAAAACAGCCACAGTCCTCTGAGGCACTCGATTTCTTCTATTAAAATGCTTCACGAGAGCAGAACATCATTTTTTTAAATGCAAATTGATTTTGATTCGGGAAAAAAATTACGTTACAGATGCGTTACTGGCGCTCCTGTATTACAGTATAAAAAAACTGTAAGTATAACATTTTTTCTCGCCATGGAATATTTTATCCCTTTTGTAGTATATTGGAACCTTACCATAGATTGTGTTTGTTTCATTGGCTTGACCATTTGCATTTTTCGATACCATCCTGCCTTCTTCTGCCAAGTAGTACCGGTATAACAGCACTAAATTACTTCGAAACATCAGACGTTCAGAGGGTCTCATTCATTCCCTTTGGCTTTTTCTTCATAATAGCCCCTGATTTTTGCCTAATATCACGATATCTGACCAATATCACACCTCAACTTTTTTGCTGGTACCTACTGCCATCTGTTTTCAAGGAAAGCAAGCCTGAAAGTCTCCTTCTGCTCTATTGACGGAGAGTGTGGCCACCTCTCTGTTCTGCGATATGCACTAAATTCAGAGTACATCTCCAAGTCCCGGACAGATGTCGCTTCTGCATCGGTTTCCCTAAAGTCCTAATGGTGGCAGTGGAACAGAGCGTCGTCGGCACAGAAACTAGAACAAAGCCTGCTTAACGAAGAGTGAAGATCATACTGCATCTAGAGTTGTCAATTTTCGGACATTTTGAATGAAAAAAAACAAGAAGAAACAAGATTTTCGGGAAACATTGGAAACGTTGGGGTGATACTCAGAGCGAAATATATAGATATTATGACCCTATAGGTATACACCTGATGCTTGACACAAAAGACACTTTTTTATTGATTCTTGCTCGGGTATATGTTTTTTTTGTCTTTGTGCTTCGGCTTACCAAATGTTGTCACTTCGTACACTGTGTTAGCCATAGTGGACACTTGCATGCACTCAGAGCAGTGCGGTGGCATCAGAAGTTCGTGTATCTGAACTTAAAATTTCAACGTAAGCATGTGGGATGGCACTAAGCACGAAGAACTAAAAAAACCCCTACTCGATTCTGACTCCAATCATTGTAAGCATGCCAAAAACGGGATCGTCATAGCTTGCCTTGGAGAGACATTTAATAAGGCCTGCAAATACCATTTAAGCTCCAGCATTCAAGCACAATAGTTTCGATGCAGAGCGGCTGGTTTTTCCGGAAAACATGCTGGAGTCTAAAGCAACAGCCTACTTCAGAGAATGAGAGAGAGAGAGGGTTTATTGATAGGAAAGGCAGAGAGGTTGGCCTGAAAAATAAATATCTGGCCTGCTACTCTGCTCTGGGGGACGGGAAGAGGAGATAAAAGAAGGTCACGATGGGGGACGATGATGATGGGAGGAG
This sequence comes from Amblyomma americanum, assembly GCA_030143305.2. Lineage (NCBI taxonomy): Eukaryota > Metazoa > Arthropoda > Arachnida > Ixodida > Ixodidae > Amblyomma > Amblyomma americanum. The sequence goes on from JARKHS020034917.1 coordinate 77,321, forward strand.
GCAGATGAAAAACTACTTAAAAAAAGGCACATTTTCTGACATCACAAACGCGAGACAAGGTCCGTGTCGCTCAAAAAGCGTGCGAGCGCTCGCGTTGCCTTTACAGTTGTAAAATTATCTGGCCAAGCGCCGAGGATCAAATCCTCAGAGAGGAGCGATGTGTCCATAGGCTTCAGAGCAGATGAGAGTATGAGTCTTTCACGTGCATACGCTGGACACGCCACTAAAACATGTTCTATAGTCTCTAACACGCCACATGTGGTACATTCCGGGGAGTCCGCTTGTCCTATTAAGTGCAAGTATTTGCGCGTGAATGCCACGTTTAATCGTAGTCTACGGATAACGCATGCAATAGGGCGAGGTATTCCGCGAGGAACTGAAAAGGTCATCGTCGGATCTAGCCGTTTAAGGCGGATGTGGCGGGTGTCTGGCAGGGCCCAGTACCTAGCTGTCGCCCTCCTCATCAATTCCGAAAGGAGACAAGTTGTGTCCACTATAGAGAACGGTACAGCTGTACGCAGGCCACTGCTGAAGGCGCTCCTTTCTTCAGCGTCGGCGGTCTCATTTCCATCGAGTCCGCAGTGTCCGGGGATCCACTGAAACACTATACGGTGGCCGTTTCCCTGAGCAAATGATACGAGACTAATGATATCAAGAGCCACAGCTTGGTAGGCTGTGTGGCGTAGGAAGCATCCTAAAATGTGTAGCGCAGGTTTACAGTCGGTGAAAATGCACCACTCCTGAGGCGGTTCTCCGCAGATGTGGCGAATCGATTCCCGAAGGCCCACAAGCTCTGCAGCGGTTGAAGTAGACTTGTGTCCCAAAATGAATCTGCGGGTCGTCTGTTGTGCAGGGATTGCGAAAGCTGCTGTTGATGCATTTGGAGACGCAGATCCATCCATGTAGCCGTGCACACATTTGTGGTATTCTGACCAGATGTAGGCAAGTGAGAGTTGCTTCGGTCCGCTAACCGGCATCGCAGACTTCTTGATTATGCCAGGGACATGCAGGCAGACTGAAGGCTTAGCCATTACCCATGGGGGCTGCAAGGAATGATGCGACAGGGCATAGTCTGATGGCAATTCGGAGCGATGGAAGCGCAGTGCGCGTGCAAAACTGCTGTCCGGTCGCTCATCAAAAATCTTCGTCAGCGGGTGACAGCGGTGCCGTGTAAGCGCACGTAAATATACACGAAGTGGTTCGTGTGACAGGTAGACCGATATTGGGCACGCACGAGATTCCTCAATCGTGCCTTTGTTCGAGGCACAACGTGGTAATCCGATGCATATCTTGAGCGCCTGTGCTTGGACACTCTCTAATGTCCGCAAGCAGGAAATACTCATGTTAGAGAGTACAGGAAGGCTGTAACGAATGTAGCCAATAAAGAGGGTATAGTAAAGTCGAAACAAGGAGCGCTCCGTTGGGCCCCATTTAATGCCTGCCACAAAGCGAAGCACATGGCAAAAAAGAGTGAGTCTTTTCTTTAGCATGTTTATATGCCTCGACCAAGACAGATCGCGGTCAATGATAATGCCCAAAAATCTGTGGTGGGAGACGTATGGTATTGCAACCCCTTGAAGAGTTACCGGGTAGTGGCAGACAGACTTGCGCGTGAATGCGACCACAGCACATTTTTCAGCTGCCAAGTGCGAACCCTGACGCCGTAGGTACCTTGAAGTAGATGACACGGCACGTTGTAATCTCGCACGCATTTGCGGACGTGTCGAACCCGACGCCCAGATGCAGATATCATCAGCATAGGCACTGATGTGAATGTTAGTGGGAAGTTCATTCACCAGTCCAATCAATGCCACGTTCAATAGGGTTGGGCTACGAACTCCTCCCTGAGGAACTCCACGGCAAACCTGATGACGGGTAGTCTCCCCATCAGGCGTTGACATGTAAACAGACCGGCCGTTGAGGTAGCTCACAATCCACGAATACATCCGGCCGCCAACGCCAATGTCGTCAAGGGCATCAAGGATGGCGTCATGAAGTACATTATAGTAGGCCCCTTTGATGTCCAAGAAGACAGCAGCGACGAGTCGGCGACTATGTTTTTCATGTTCCACTGTCGATATGAGGTCGATTACGCTGTCAATCGAAGAACGTCCCCTCCGGAACCCGGTCATCATATCCGGATAGAGAGCATTCTGCTCTAAAAACCATTCGAGCCGCGCCAGCACCATTCGCTCCATAACTGTGCCGACGCAGCTTGCTAGTGCAACTGGCCGGTATGAGGTAAGCTCATAAGGAGGTTTGCCAGGCTTCAAAAGTGCAACAAGGCGGCTGATCTTCCAGCGTTCTGGAACGATTTCAGAAGCCCATGTATCATTGTAGTAACTGAGCAGCACAGTTCGGCCTTCCATGCCAAGGTGAGAGAGGGACGCGTACGAAATCCCGTCAGGACCAGGTGCAGATGGACGCCTACACGAGGAAAGAGCAGCTTCTAGTTCAGGCATCGTGAATAGCATGTCGTAGTGGTCATCTGGTGAAGGTGGTGCAAAAGCCTCCAAATTGGTTGATGGTACCATAGTTGTGCCCACAACCATTTTGCAGAATTCTTCTGCTACCTCTATATTATTACGGCGTTGGTAAATAGACAGGGATGGAAAGGATAGCGTTCCTGCGGGGGTGAACGCAAGCTCCTGGCTACATGCCAAATACGCGACAGTGGTTTGTGAGGGTCCAGCGATGAACAGAACTGCCTCCAACGTTGTCTCCCTAGTCTCGCTAGGTGGCGCTTTATTTGTCGTTGAGCTCGGCGACAAAGGGCAAGATCATACGTGGATTTGGTTCTTCTGTATTTCCTTTCGGCGCGCCGAAGGACTGCGCGTAGTCTTTCGAATTCCGCGTCAATAGTAGACCCTGGTGGAGGCGCACATATGTACCGCGTGGTCTCACTGAGAGAGGACGTAATCAGGCCTTCTATTTTAGATGGTGTATTTTAGATGGTGTATTTAGATGTATTTAGATGGTGTATTTTAGATGGTATTTTAGAGAATGAGGACAAAGAAGGAGAAGGTAGTTGTAGATGGTACATGCAAAAAAAAATCAAAGTGGCGGCAGTCTCATATGCTCATAATTTATCGCACCGAAGGATGAATAAGCAAAGAGACTCGGTGGCAAGGTATAGTTTTCCTACCCCCCACCACCCCCACCGCGCCCCTACCCATGACTAGTTACTGCATATCCAGCACTCTCAGCCAATTGCGTTCACCAGAGAATGCGCATGACGTCTGCTCTGTCTGAAGTCCATATGAGCGCACGGGTAATCACTGTTGCTAATTAGACGAGTCGCATAAAGTTCACGTTTAACTACAGCAAAACTAGAGCAGATGTAACAAAAATGAAAAGAGATAGGACAAGCACTTGCCTGTCTCCTGTCGTATGTGTGGCCTCTTCTGTACTCTCGCGGTTGCTGAAAATACACACGAATGATCGTTTAGCAACTATTCGTTTTTATCACGCCTCATTGGGAAGTGCAGATATATTTATTGTCCACGCTCTCTATTAATTGCTTAGCTCACGAATAGTAGATAGTTTAGTGGCCACATATCCTCAACGATATCCTCAACGCAGCAGTCATGCAGAGCAGTAGCCGGTAGGTTTTACATTCAATTCACTGCTCAGCTAGTTAAGGCGGATACACCAAGCATGTGGCCTTGCGTGTCTTTACTTAAGTACGATTATACGAAAGCTTCGATAGGAAAGCTCAGATAGAAAGCATTGGTGAGATATTTTTAGTTTTAAACCTTTCGCTGCAAGTAGAGAACATTGATGCTATGTTTGAACACTCTCCACTTCTCCTTAAACGACATGCACTTCCACGTTCAGCCTTTAAAGTTGAGTGCGTTCGAAACTGCGTCGCCGCGTGCCTTCACGTAGGCAGATACACGTTGCACGTAGTATGCTATATTCTAAGACAATCTGAGTTCCGGCGCAGGTTGAATACGAGCGCAGATGCTTGCGAGCCTCTTAGGAGCTAAATCACAATTTTTGCTCACAAGAACGGAAGCGGACTGTAAAACAGTACAACGGCTGCCAAAACTCTAATAAACTTCACCGAACACATGGTTACGCTTTCGTGTTACTGTGAAACGGTTGGTTCCCGAAACGTCAGTCACGCGATCGTGATAAAACGCAGTCGTCCGTTTTAGACACTCGTTATGGAAAACTAATGGACCTTCCCAAGCAGCACAGGTAATTGGTCCAACATTGGAACCGTATTGGCAAAAGCCGGTCCTACAAAGGACCAAGATGGAACCACCCTGTTGCAATATTGGGCCGATTACCTGTGCTGCTTGGGTTGTTCTCTTCTGTCCTTAGCTATTATTCTCACAACGTGTAGCACGTCTCTCGTGCGTGGTTGGTTTTGGTCCAAAGTTAGCGTAAGCCTTCTAGGGATTTTCTAAACAATGGATTGCATTCGAGTCGCTTACGCAGCTTCGAAACTACTTGAAGAACCGGCACGGGTTTGCTTTCAGTTTTGCTTGAATAATACAAGAAGGAATGTGTGTGCTTGGTGGAACCGTGGTCGCAGCGTCGACGGAAAAGTGCATCAGTCGTAGACTGCACTTCCAGAGTGGTCTGGTAGCCTTTCTAGTGCGGTAAAGGCGCCACACCGGAAGGACCTAAGAATTGCAAGGAAGTGATGTCTATTGTGTTGTTTGCGTGAGAGAGACAGATACCAGAAGTCTCATAAGCACAGATATTTGAGTTGTGTTTCATAGGTTGTCTGATGGTTGGACATTCGGAAGGAGCCACAAATTTCACGCATTTGATTCCTATTATTGTCTCCGGGATAGGTTCAGCTGCCGACGGCTTTATGAATTCCAAGCATTTATTACGTCATTGCATGATAAGCTCTGAAGGCAGCTTGCACTGCCTAGCTTGCTGCCAGCAAAGTGTATTTGATGAAGACACTGCTTTTTTTTAATATAGACACTGACCTAACCTTTAAGTCATTGTTACGAATTCTCAAAGCATAGTACGTACGTCTGCACTCAATACAGCCTATGAGTTATAGAAACACCAATACGTGAGCTATTAGCCATTGAACACTGCGAATGAATTTCCTGCGCATTTGCAAACTATTGCGTATTGAGAAAGGCTGTACTGAGAAGGGGAGCGGTGAAAGTGCCACTTTTAGAATCAATGTTTGCATTAAAATATAGATGTTCACCCTCATGCACAATGTAGCTTTGTCGCCAAAAACTAAGAGAAAACGTCTCGTTTCAGTTTCTAAATGCAGCAGTCACACTTCAAAATTTGCCTGATGATAAAGGCTCTACACGCATGCAGCAATGTACAGTTACGACGCGCTAATCTCAATGCGCAATGCATGCAATCTACTCACATTCTTTTGCATACAGCACAAGTAACAAATGCCTAGTTCGCACACATATACAGCTACGAATGCTTAAAGATGACCCAACGTTGGTCAATGCGCCATATTGCATGAAATTTAGAGGAGCTGCAAAATTTAAGTTGCCAGGCAGGCGTGGCTGTCCCATGTTTCTCATGCCTATCCTTAAGGACTGATAGTAGCTCTCTTTAGCCTCCTCGGCGTGTACGAATATAGTTTACTGGAAATTTCCCTTTACCAACCTTGAGACAACTTGCTGCACAGGCTACAGAAAAATCGCGAATGGCGTAGGGTTTTTGTCGGTGCCTTTTTTTACATGTCAACAGCGCAGTGTTATTTGTGCACGAGATTTGGGCTTAGTTCCGAGATTCCATGGCGTTGTTTATGCAGACTCGGGAAAGTGGCTGTGGCGGGAGGTACCCATACAATCTAGGTGTCTGCTTTGCGATTATTTTTACTTTCGCTGGAATTAACTGCGCGCTAAATTTCAGTCGCATTTGCAATGTTCAGTTATCGATGTTTGTAACGATGGCCCCGCTGTTGATAGCTCGTGTGTAAAACTTAGGAGCCGACTTAACTAATTCTGTCCCGATCCAACTCGCTACCTAGTACTGTGACAATACTGGACGGATTTCAAAATAGTGCCCTTTCGGCAGTAGATTCGAAAATTTGTTTGTTTCTTTGTTTCAGTAAGTACCTGCACTAACGATTATAATTTTGTTCTACTCACACGTTTCTGCTTTTTGCGCCTTTTCGTTGAGCGAGCAAAACATTTTGCAAGAACTTATTACACTCGTGACATTGTTTTAGAAACCGAAGCCCTGTCTGCCGAAAGACGCAGTCCTCGTTAGAGCTTCCTTGCTGGAGGCACGTGGAGCTCAATTTGAACTGGCGCACGCCAGCGCCACGCTAACTTTTCAAGACATTATGGTCACATGTGCCATCTGTGACATGACACATTGGCAGTCTGCCGTTTTCGATCATAAAAAACGAAAACTTGCTAACAAAACAGAAGAAAATGTTCCTCAGGATGATGTCGCGAATTGGTAACGCGTCCCCGACTATTCGAAGGGGAATGTTATCGCATGCAGGTTCGAATAAAACAAGAGAGCAAAGAAATCAAACAAAACAAAGCGAAGCCGTATTTATAAATTAAAGTAAAATGGGTCAACAAGAAAGGGAAAAACCAAGAAACACACACACAGACAACACGCGTACAACTCTACAGAATAAAAGGAAAGAGTTCACCAGGTACTGGGCGTCCCAGGTGAGGCGGAGATGCCTTGAAGGCAGGGCGAACGTGGCTCGATGTAGTGCGACGCGTCGCTGGCGATGTGTGGAAGGACGCGCCGGAAGGGAGCCAGGTGGTAGGAGGAGCGGAGAGGAACACAGGGAGACGCCAGTGGACTCACGTCAGAAGCCCGAAGAACTTGGCCGTAGCAGAAAAAAATTGGAGGACGCTTAAGCTTCGTCTTTAAGAGTGAGACGCGACAGAGTGTCGCAGCGTTGCCGAGGAGTACACGGAACGCCATCGCCCGTTCGGCGCAACGCGTGGCCCATTGGACAATTTAAGGAAAGGACGCCTGTCTCACATATCTCGGCGGACACCCGAACTGGGCCGCAAGCTAAGGAAAATGAAATGAACAATTGCTTTTGAAGAAAGGAAATGACGTCTGTCACATTTCTCGCTGGACACCCGGATTGCGCCGCAAGGGAAGGAAAAATCGATGGAAAAAGGGAAGGAAAACCCCCTCTTCCACCGCCCCCTCTCTCTACTCGCGAAACCCCGGCCAAGGAGCGGGCCACAACACCCACTACCTCCCTGACCACACCAACCCCCACCGAGGGAACGCCAGCCCTGCCTCCCAATTTCGAACAACTCATTTAGGCGAGAGTTCAGGCCGCGGTGCAGACGGCCACCCAGGCCTTCACAAATCAATTCGCCAACCTCACTTACCCGTCTAGACGAATTTGCTCGCCAAATTGACGAGCGAGGTATGGAGCAAGAGGTTCGGCCCGTGACAGCCTGTGCTGCCGTGCGGGCTAAAAAGAAATCCCGGTTCCACACGTCTCCAACTCCCCCACGGCAAACGCCAGCTTCAGTGATGGCGAGACCGCGAACTAGCCTCACCATCTGGCAGTGGACCTGTCGAGGCTTTGGTTCCAAGCGGGACTCCTTCACCAGTTCCTAGCTCGGGCAGACGGCCCCGACGTGCTCGCGCTGCAAGAGCCCTCCAATCCCTTCACCTTACCCAGCTACGTGCCCATCGTCCCCTTTTCTCGTACACCCCCTCGAGTGGCATTTCTTGTACGCCGTGCGCTCACTACTATCTCCCACCCCTTATACGTCCCCGAAATAGATCACCTCCTCATCGAACTCATGCCGCAGTGCACTCGTGATACTAGTCTCTTCATCCTCAACATATACAACTATTCACACTTTCCAAGCCAGCCGCACACAAATGCCACCTCCTGATTGTAGGGGATTTCACCGCCCCGCACACGGCCTGGGGCTAAAAAGCTGACACCCCCAAGGGGCGCAGGATAAGGCTCGCAGCTCAGCAGGCCGGCTTCTTCCTTCTCACAGACACCACCACCCCTACTGGCACCGGGAACAGCGGCTGCGCAGACACTACTCCAGACCTCACCTTCACCGACCGCCTCCCTCACGCTGCGTGGTGCAACACCCAGGAGAGTTTGGGTATTGATCACTGCATTATCGAGATTCTCCTACAAGCAGGCCCAACACGTAGACCCTCTAGGACCAACACCCTGTAGGACCCTCTAGGACCAACACGTAGACCCGTGGGACTCGTTCCGCACCTCCCGAGCAGCCCGCACTCTACACACCATTTCAGATATAGCTACTTGGTGCGACACACTCCATCGTGACGTCCGCGCCGTGACTCGCTAACCCCCAGAGGACTGCCCTGCAGACGCGGTGGATTCCCATCTGCGCCTATGGGAGTCAAGACTGAAAACGGCGCCAAAAACGGGACAAGTTAGAGAGAAGCAACACACACAGCACCGAACTTACAACTGAGTGTATTTTCATGCGAGAGCGCAATAAATACAGGAAGTACACATAAAAAACTAAAAGAACACCATATTATAAGATTGATACTATTGCAGGTCAATATCTAAAAAGGCTATCTATTTTCTCGATAAGCGAAGAGCCGGCACGCTCAAGCACTTGTCACCTCTCGTGTGGATGACGAAAGCTTCGCATAGTTCCCGTTTTTGTTTGCTTGCGTACGTGCGCAACACTTTGCTTTTGTTGAACTGGTGAGTGCATTTGCAAGTTGTCACATGCTTGGTGAGTGTGATCCCCCTGCCTGCACTGACATCATTTGCGTGCTTTCTTAATCTGTCATTTAAGCAGCGGCCAGTCTGGCCAACATAAGTGGCAACGCATGACAGAGGGATTTCATAGATCACCTTGCTTTGGCAGTGAACATATTACGTCACATGCTTAGTGCCGCAGGATCCCCGCTTTTTCTGTGCCCCGTTTACTTTCCTGCCCAACCTGCGCAACCTGTTGGGTGCCGAAAACACTACATGCACACCACCTCGTCCCGCAATCTTTTTCAGCTGATGGCTGGCGCCATGGACATAAGGGATGGCCGCTGTCTTGACCAAACTTCGTTCAGGCTGCTTAGAGTCGGTTTTCAGTCTTGAATCATGAACCAACTGGCCCAACAATCCTCCCTTTTGCCTATGGGAGGCCAAGGCGGGTCTCGAAAGGAGGTGGAGGCGTCAGCGCTGGAATAGGACACTCAGACGCCGGCTATAGCCCGGCTCAACCAGGAGATTCGGACGCATGCAGCAACTCTGTCTCGCCAAAATTGGGAATCTCTCTGTAACAAGCTGGACGGCAGCATGAGCCTGCCCCAGACCTGGAACCTATTCCGCCATCTCACGGACTCGACTCAGTCCAAGACACACCAGAAACACAACCTCATAAAACTCATACACACATCCTAGGCCTCCCTGCAGGAACTCTTCGGGGAGCGTAGTGATATCTACTTCCCCGCATATCTCTCCGCAGACAACCCTGACTACACAGTCTTCCCCAGCGACCTTCTCGACCAACCGATCACCGAGGTGGAAGTGAGGGTAGAACTTCAGCGCCTGAACGCGTCCTCAGCTCCAGGCCCCGACTGAGTGCACAAGGCACTTCACTACCTCGATTCCCCCTCCGCCAAAGCCCTAACCGACTACTTCAACGAATGCTGCCTGCGGGGCGCCCTCCAACCTCTGTGGAAAGATGCCAAAGTAGTCTTTATTCCCAAATCCGGCAAACCACTTCTCCCCGCTCACCTCCGTCACATCTCTCTTACGTCGTGTGTGGGCGAACTCATTGAACGCGTCCTCCAGACCAGGCTCAGCCGGTATTTGGAGAACCACAACCTTATGCCTTCGTGCATGTTTGGTTTCTGCTCGGTTTTGTCCATCCAAGACGTCTTTCTACAACTCAAGCACCACATCCTTGACTCCCCCACGGGCGACACCAAGGCTATCCTCGGCGTCGACCTAACAAAACTTTCGGTAACGTTACCCACGCAGCCATCCTAGAAGGCCTCCTCGCCCTAGGCATAGGCCCGCGGATGTACAATTACATCCGCGATTTCCTCTCTGAGCGGACAGTCACACTCATCATGGGCGACCACCGGCTGTCCGGTGTCTCACTGGGAGCGCGGGGAACCACTAAGGGTGCTGCACTGTCTCCTATCCTCTTTAATATAGCCCTTCTCCAACTCCCCCACCAACTCGCCCAAATACCCGACATACAATTCAGCCTCTATGCTGACGACATCACTGTCAGGGCTAATCGAGGCAGTGATGCCGACATGGAACACAAGCTACAGTCGGCCCTCAATATCATCGACTCATATGCTCGCGAGCGCGGCCTAGCCTGCTCCCCTTCTAGATAAGAACTCTTCGTCTACCGCACCAGGCCGAACGACCCCGCCAAACCTCCCATCGCACTCACTCTATAGGAAACCACCCCATTCCCCTGGTCTCCAGATTCGCATCCTGGGCCTCGTCTTTCACTCCCATGGCGCGCATGGCAACTCCATCCAAACTCTCCAGACCCAAACCTAGCAAGCCACCAGTCTCATTCCGCGCGTGGCGAACCGGCGCGCGGGTCTGCGAGAGCGGAACACTATCCGTCTCACCCAAGCTTACATCCCGAGCCGCACGGCGTACTCATTTCCCTACCTCCCCCTAAAGCAGAAGGAGCGGGACCGCATCAACGCGCTCCTCAGGACTTGCACGAAGGTTGCCCTCCGCCTACCCCCAACACCTCTACTGTCCGGCTCCTCAACTTCGGTACCCACAACATGTTTGAGGAGCTGGCAGAAGCAACCCTAACAGCACAGCTGACTCGCGTGTCGAATACCGCGGCAGGCCGCACTCTACTCTGTCAGCTAGGCATCACCCCGATCACCCATCCTACAGAAGGGGTTCCCCTACATCCAGACCTACGCTCCCATCTCATCATCCTTCCAATCCCTAAGAACATGCGCCCCGAGCACGACGGAGAACGCAGGGCAGCCCGCGCCGAAGTCCTGCACGGGCTCTACTGCAACAGTTTCGAGGTAGCCTATGTGGCCCGACTAATTGCATTAGGATCCGTGACCACAGACTCATCGGAAATTGCAGAGGAAGCGGCCATTGCAGTCGCTCTCATCTCCACCTCTCCCAACAAAATTATCTCCGACTCAAAATCCGCCCTATCCAATTTCGCCCAAGTCCTGATATCCCGGACCGCGGCTCGGCTTCTACTTTTCTGGCACCCCATCCACCCCGTAACCCTTATCTGGACCATCGCACACGCAGGCCTCCTGGGTAACGAGGAGGTCCAGTCCCTCGCCCGAGGTCTCAATTTCCGGGCCGAAGTTGGACCTCTTCCACCATCCCAGAAGCGTCTGCTTACGTTCAAAGATATTCTTAACTACTACCGAGATACTTGGCGCGTTTTCGCACCGCCGGCTCCCTCCCTAACCTTAACCCGGGCCTCCCACTGGCGCCGACTCCAGACCCAAACTGCTCCCTACCCTATTCTCGTTCATGCCCGCTACCCCGATCAATTTTTCTTCTTGTAAGCTCTGTGGGAAACCGGGAGACTTCCTTCATGTCCTCCTCACATGCCCTACCTTTCCACACCCTCCATCTCGAACCACGGCGGAGTCATACTGGGAGACTCTCCTGGCCAGCTCCGCTGCTGCTGACCAGCGCCGGATAATTACCGACGCCCTGAAACGGATATCCCTCCAAGGGCTGTCTTTGTCCTTCAAGGGCAGCCCCCTAAGGGTTGCCTCGTGCCATGTCAGAGGGTCTCCCCCCCCTCTGTATTTGGCAATAAATGTTTCCACCACCACCACCAAGGGAGGTCACGGCTGCCCCCTCCACGATTGAATGACACCACCTCCGCTGCGCTGTCTCCCTCTACACCTCGGTTTTAAGGAGGCCGCTAGGTGGCCGTGGCGAGCGGACGTATGTCACGTCGGCTCTGTCTTCCTGCAGTGATTTCTAGCGGCAAATGTTGTCGGATCGACCAGAGCTGGTTAAAATCGCCAATCGGAAGTTGAGAGGACTCTGCGGACACCAGCGTTTTTTCCGTAAGTGGATTTTTCGCCGTTTTAGAACCAAACGTCTGCCAGCCGTGTGCCGACGCGCTAACCCGAACGCCGGCCACTAGGCCTAACGAGGGCTAAGGCTTACCGAGGCCCCCGGTGCCGCCGCGTCAGCTGTGCGGCAGCCAACAGGAGGTATGAATATCGCCGTGGAAGGTCGCAGCGCCGAAAAGGGCGAGCTCGACGCCCCAGATTGGATCACTGTACTCAACAAATGCAACCTCGAGGAGAAATGGGCACGGAAAACCAAGCTCGTCTCAGAAGAAATGAAATTGATAGACACCCCACCACCATCAGCGAAACGGAACGTCAAACAGCAAGCGGAGAAATCAATCGCCTCGAACCAAGTCAAGCTTCCCGAGAATGGCTGGAGAATCATTTTCCGCCACAAGGGAGGCATGGTAGTCAAACAGTACGATGGACCAACCCTGACCGAAGCCATACATGTAAGTGCGAAGACTGAATGGAACAAAGCGTGCCAGCTCGTCAAGAACGAGAAGCAAGGCATTTTGGTCTTCTTCACGCCCAGCACAGAGGCAAGAGACAAGCTCCTACGCCTCACACATCTGGCCATTGAAGGGAAAATGCACGAGGTGACCGTTCACCTGGCAGTACCCGACGACTTCTCGAGAGGAGTCATCCACGGAATAGGACTCACGACCTCACTGCAAAAGATCAAGCAGGGGATAGCAGAACATGAGGAGAACCCCAAGGTGCTGGAGATCAGATGACTAAGACAGAGCAAGACCATCATGCTCACATTCACCACCAAGGAGGTACTGAGGAAAATCAAGTGTCTAGGTGCCATCTTGAACTGTTATTTGTACAAGAAAAAGTACGACGTATGTTATAAGTGCGGAGACCTGGGACACCGATCCGACGTATGCGAGAGCAACGAGGAGAAGTGCAGAGGATGCGGCATCCCCAACCCAACTGAGCGACACGACTGCAACCCCACCTGCAAGCTGTGTGGCCAGCCGCACCCTACCGGCGACAGAACCTGCAAGGAGATCTTCAGAACCCCATACATCGTTAAGAAACGACAATGGGAGAAGCTCCAGCAGCAGGAGGAGGAGAAGAAACTACCAGAGCATCGCAGCAGGCGGGACGCGAGCAAGACGCGGGCCACGAGCAAGGAGCGACGCCGGTCTACATCCTTTCCGAGGCTACCGCAGCAGGCCACCCCAACAACGCCCAAGAAGCAAGGGGCACCACCCACCAAAAAGGTAGGATGGGAAGCGGGGAATTCCCATGACTCAGACATAGTGAGGGAGCTCAAAGTGCAAATGAAACAACACGAAATGATGAAACAGCAACAGGAGCAATGGAAACTTTACCAGGAGCAAACACAGGCTCAGATGCAGGAGCTCTGTAATCACATTATCGAGTTGCAAAAGGAGAACACTGAGCTCAAAGCTCAACTCAGACAACCGGAAGCGCATCAGGAGGCCATGGAAGATAAGTCGTCCGAATCCGAGCCAGAGGTACCTGCACCGCCAAAGAAAAAACGAGTTAAAAAGACCGATTCGGGCCTTACGAAGACCGAGGGCAGGGCAGACAAACTTGAGGTAGACATGCAGCAACTAAAAGAGGTAGTACAACAGGCGGCCATAGCTACCCAGCGTAACGCGGAGAGGATAGACCAACTTTCCGTCCAGCTCAGCCAACTAGTTATTCCAATGGGAACTAGAATTGACCAACTGGCAGAACAGCAGAAACAAATCCTTCTGCGGTTGAATCATGGCCAGACTCAACACTAGGGAAAACACAATATGGCAATGGAACTGCAGGGGCTTTACAAAAAAAAGAAACGTTCTCCAAGCCTACCTTGCGGGACGCGATGGTCTCGACATCATCGCGCTGCAAGAATGTGGGAAAAACGCTAAACTGAGCGGATACAAAACGTAACCAGGCCAGTCGCCAAACACGCAGACTGCTACCCTGGTGAAGAGAAATATCACTGTCATGCAGCATGAGGTAGGATGCACGCAGATTGACTATGTGTTAACGGAGATTATACCGCAAAGGCGGAAAGAACGCAGCCTGCTAGTCTTGAACGTCTTCAGCTCTCCTAAATTTAGGAAAGGCTGCGGCTTCAGGGAGGTCTTTGCCAAAGCGCAAGCACTGGCACAAGGTCAGCAGCGTCTCGTAATAGTAGATTTTAATGCGCCACACCAAGCATGGGGATACAACCACTCCCAGATAAAAGAGGGGGGAAGTATGGGACGCCACGACACAGTGCAATTTAACCCTCCTTAACGATCCGCTCGCACCGACGAGGCAGGGGAACAGCGTTTCATACGACACCTCCCCCGACCTGGCCATGATAGGAGTGGACGTTGAGGCTACATGGCACAACACGAGAGAGAACCTAGGCAGTGATCACAGAATCATAGAGATCGTTATCCAAAACGGGGTCAACATCAAACGGGACAGGAAAACCCTCAAATCCATCAATTAGCAGTCCTTCCGCGCCAACGGAGGGGGTTGCGCGGAGATCACCGACATAGCTGAATGGGCCAATGGCATCAAGCAGGCGTGCAAAGCAGCTGAGGAGGAAGTGGAATTAGATGAGGAACAAAACTGGGTTGACAGCCACATTAGACAACTGTGGCAAAAGAAAAAAAGAGGCAGAAACCGAGCTCGCCCATAAAAGGGGCAACCGTAACCTGAGAAGGAGAATAGCTGCTCACAACAAGGAAATTGAGAGCCATGCCCAAACACTAAATAGACAACACTGGAACGACATCTGCGATAGACTAGACGGCCAATTAAGCTCCGTCACCACCTGGAAACTATTGCGACACCTCCTGGACCCAGGCAGCACCAAAGCTGAGACCAGGAGAAAAATGCAAAGACTAACCCACAATTTCCAGGGATCGGAGGAGGAGATGATCCACCAGATAAAAGAGAGGTACATAGGGGAAACAAACACCGAAACATTGCCCTACTATAGCGGCGAAAACAACGAGGAGCTAGACCAACCAATCTCCATAAGAGAGGTCCAAGCGGCCTTAAACAAGCTCCGCGGAAAAACTGCGGCTGGCCCAGATGGGATCAGCAATAAGATGCTTAGAAATCTCGATGACGACTCCTTCCAGCAACTAACAGCATTCATTCAAAATTGTTGGGAACAGGGGGAGATACCCGGGGAGTGGAAAACAGCAAATCTAGTCCTCATCCCCAAACCTGGAAAAGAACTCAAACTTGAGAACCTTAGGCCAATATCGTTAACCTCCTGTGTAGGCAAGCTCATGGAGCACGTCATACAGAATAGGCTCAACGGATACTTGGAAGGTAAGGAACTCTACCCAGACAGCATGGGCGGATTCAGACAACAACTGTCCACAAACGATGTCATGCTACAAATCAAAGAACAAGTATTGGAAAGGAAGACTAGCGACTCGAGAGTCATAGTGGGGCTTGACGTTAGCAAAGCGTTTGACAACGTCAAACACCAAGCGATCCTGTCGCACCTCAATCACCTAAATGTAGGACTCAAGCTATACAACTATATCAAAAGCTTCCTCACGGACCGAACGGTAAACATAGAAATCGGGGGCACAATAAGAAAAAACATTATGCTAGGCAACAAGGGAACACCGCAGGGATCGGTGCTGTCTCCTATTCTTTTTAACATTGCAATGATCGGGCTGCCAGAGCGACTCAGAAAGCTAGAGGGCCTCTGCCACACTCTCTACGCTGATGACCTCACCCTTTGGGTTGACAGAGGGGGGAGCGATGGGCAAATAGAAGACACCCTACAAAGGGCAATATGGGAAACGGAAAGCTATCTGAGACCCATAGGGCTAAAAATGCTCACCAGAAAATTCGGAGATGCTAATCATGAGCCAGCAGCAGGTTAATATCCAGCTCCTGGTCAACAACACCCCGGTCCCAAGGGTGGACAAGATCAGGATACTGGGTATGAGGATACAACAAAATGGGAGAAACACCGAAACAATAAACCGACTTGAAGCCACGACCAACCAAACATGCAGGCTTCTCAAGAGGATAGCAAACAAAAACGCGGAGATGAAGGAGGCGATCCTACTTAGGCTTGTTCATTCTTTCATTATTAGCCGAATCACCTACGCTATCCCGTACCTAAAGACAACTAAAGCAGAGAGAGACAAGGTAGACATTCTCATCAGGAAAGGGGTAAAAACTGCCCTAGGTTTACCAGCGTGCACATCAACCGAGACGATCCTCCACCTAAGAGTGTCGAACACACTAGAGGAAATTGTGCGAGGCTAAACTCACGGCACAATATGTCAGACTAACTGGCAGCAAAACGGGCAGATCCATCCTTAGGAAACTGGGCTACCAAAACCAAGAATCACGAGAGGGGATAACCACCATCCCCAAAGAGATTGCCAACAAATTAAGAATACCCCCCATCCCAAGAAACATGCACCCCATACACAACGAGGAACGCAGGAGAAGCAGAGTCCAAAGACTCCAAAGCTCCCTCCTCCAAAAACAAGGGGTTGTGTACACCGATGCGGCAGAGTACCCAGAAGGCCACTACGCTGCAGTAGTAGTGAGCGACAAAGGCGAGCTAATCTCAGGCTGTAGCGTAAGACACTCTTCACCAGAGGAGGCAGAGATGGCGGCGATTGCCCTGGAAATCACAAACCCATCAACTAGAATTATCATCATCGATTCTAAAACTGCAATCAAAGCCTATGACAACGGTCAAGTGTCCAAAGAGGCCGGCAAAATTCTGCAAGCAGGAAAGGAGAACGTACCTAACGACCTAGTTAGCATAATATGGGCACCCGCCCATAGTGGACTCACAGGGAACGAGATCGCCAACGAGGTCGCCCGAGCACTCACACACCGGGCCCCAGCGCAGGCAGAATACTCCCTGTCCAAAAAGCGACACTTAATCACTTACAGTGAAATTCTAGAACACTACAGAATGGGGAGGAGAACCCTGCCTCCCCCCCATACATCTCTCACAAAGAAGGAAGAAGTAATCTGGCGAAAACTGCAGACGGGTACTTTTCCAAACCCGTATGTCCTACACAAATGGCATCCTGAGGTGCACTCTTCAATTTGCAAAAACTGTGAAGACATAGCGACCCTAAATCACATGCTGTGGGCTTGCCCAGCGCTAAATGGTCGACATGGAAACAGAGAGTCATGGGAATCCTCCCTCCATAGCCAGGAAGAACAAGTACAGCGACAAGTCATCGGTCATGCCGAGGCCGCCGCCGGAAGTCAACTGATTCCGGCTGACGTCTAGGGGGGAGGCAGACGGTGAAAGGGGAGCTGCGTCTCACCCATCACCCATACTCTCTGACGGGTGCAAATAAAGTGCTTTCTCTCTCTCTCTCTCCTCGGTTTTCTGACACCTCAGCTCTCCGCTCCTCGTGCTCGCCACGCTCTTTGTCGCTGTTGCCTCGAACACCCCCTTCGCACGCGCGACTCGGGGCTGGCACGCGCAGCGCTCCGCTGTCCGACGCACCGTGTTCACAAATCCTCCGAGGATTTTTTGTGCACCTCAAAAACGAATAAGCAATTTCTAGTCACGTGCTGATACAAATGAATTCTTTCCTTCTCTGTAGCAGCCATCCATCACTAAAGTTTGTCTGTGCGGATAGAATGCTTAAAGTATGCAAAAAAGTAAGCGAGAGGACAGCGAAGGTTAAAAAGCAGTAGGCAGTCTTTATTTGCGACCTGCGGTGAAGTTTTTTTTTCAAAATGCTTCAAGAACGTCTTCACCATTCACTTGCCTGGGATACCAACCATAGCAACAATCGCACCATTTCATACGTTGAGAGGAAAGACGCTTGCAGGAATAAAAATATCGTGCCTGCTGTGCCAACGTTATCGTCTGGTTTAAGCCGAATGAAGGATCTTTGAAAGGAACGTTATAATCGTGACCCATGTGAGCGGGAGTGAGCAGAAGGCATAGGGTAGCCACTAGTTCCCATTAGGTCAAGCACCATAACTTCTAACCCACCGCGGCGGCTAGGAACAAATACTATACACGGACGCTGCAACACACGCTACGGCAACGATGGTGACGGCGGCGGTTGCTAACTCGAAGGGTGGCGCAGTCACCACAGTCGCAATACGCAGTAAAAATAGCACAGACGTGGAAGATTGTGCCATATGCATGTCAATACCAAAAAGTTCAATAGATCAATATATAATTACATCAATCACTGGCAAACTTCCTGTCTTCATCTCTCCTTTCTCCTATAGCGCCCCAATCAGTTGGCCTCGTCTGGACGCCTACGCATGCGTTTCTGCATGGAAATGAGCGCGCTCATGTGCCAACCCGTAAACGTATTTTCTGGGTGTCCATGGAAGTCCATTCTAACCGAGAGGAGGCGTAGGCCATCCTACTCCCTTACTCGCACGTTCTTTTACATTACCGACTCTCCCGCAGAACACATTCATCACCTCACAAAAATTTCCTTACTGAAGAGGCGGCCTCCTGTCCCCAAATCTGGGCTGCCCATTTCCCCACCAACTTTTGGTAGGGCACCCCTTTTACTCCCCGCCACCCTTCAACTGAACTTTTTGTGGAGCAGATCGAATCTCTACCATTACACAGGGGAATTGCCCAATGGTCCATCAGTACTCCCCATAACCTACCCCTTCCGGCCCAGTGGGAACCACCCTGTCTAGCACAGCGCAAGATTACGAGCATGGCAGGATCGCCATGCTAGAGAAAATGACGTCCTGGACGCCCACCTTCTTAAAGCCTCCCCCCAAATATTGCTCATAATAAAAGTTTTTCTGTCTCTGTCTTCTGTTTATCCTCAAACATTTGTGACCTAATCATTTTTTTTGTTTCTCCTGTGCAGACGGTATTCTAGTTTCGACATTCTTCTTTCTTCCATTCTACTACACTCCGAGAATCCATTTAACATTTTGCTAGTGATATCAGTGGTAACCTCACCTCAAAATGCGACTTCCTTTTCTTGGCCCCCATTCTACCAGCTGCCAGCTAGAAGGCTTACTATTCATGCTTATCGAGAGACCCAATGAACTATTAATCATTAGCTTTACTCCGCACAATGACCAACATTGCTGGTGAACATTTTTGAATATTGAAAAGGTGTAAATTAGTGGCATAGAAATATTCCAGGCACTGGTCTATTCTTCTGATATTTGCACAATATTTCTTTTCCAGCGCTTCCATCCCTCGCACTGAGCAGTTAAGACTGCCTTAGAAAACCAAAAGGGAATGCTTTTGACGATATCAAAAACGTTAATAGCACACAAATTCAAACCTGTCGACGAAAAATTGGCGTATATATTAAGTTTTGTACTGAAATCTTGAAATACAGTTGAAACTCTAAGTAACGAAACAAGATTATCTGAATTTTTTGACCTAACGAACAAATTTTCATTCCCGGGCATGTGCCCATTGGGTTTAATATTCTCAATAACCTAAAATAACGAAACAGACGACCGCTAAAAGTGAATAATAATAATTGGTTTTTGGGGAAAGGAAATGGCGCAGTATCTGTCTCATATATCGTTGGACACCTGAACCGCGCCGTAAGGGAAGGGATTAAGGAGGGAGTGAAAGAAGAAAGGATAATAGGTTCCGTAGTGGAGGGCTCCGGAATAATTTCGACCACCTGGGGATCTTTAACGTGCACTGACATCGCACAGCACACGGGCGCCTTAGCGTTTTTCCTCCATAAAAACGCAGCCGCCGAGGTCGGGTTCGAACCCGGGAACTCCGGATCAGTAGTCGAGCGCCCTAACCACTGAGCCACCGCGGCGGGGCGCTAAAAGTGATTTAACGACGTTTTCTGGGAATAATTTAGTAATAATAATAATAATAGTTGTATTTTAGGGAAAGGAAATGGCGTTATATCTGTCTGATATATTCTTGGCCGCCTGAACCACGGCGTAAGGGAAGGGATAAAGGAGGTACTGAGAGAAGAAAGGAGAAAGAGCGGAATAATTTAGTAAAAAAATGTTATTTCTCACTTATCTTGCCCACGATGTCTCGCAGCTTGTTGGCAGCATGCCAATAGTAAAATCTAAGCGCCTTAGTCACGGTCCTGGATCTCTTCTGACGGAGCTGCAAGCTGCGCCGCTGCACGGAACAAAGGACGCGCTAGCCTGAGGTGCTTCCCTTCTTGGTTTTGAATCCGCTCTACAATATGGTGCTTTCATGCACAAGCGATATGGGCTGCTTTCGCGGACTATTCAAGCGCACAGGCGCTGGTTGGCGGCAAATGCGATGTTGCAGCTGCCTCTATGTACAGTTTAAGATTAAAAATGCCGGGGAATACTTTTCTCGATTTCGCGAATTTTACGATTTAATTAAATAATTCGTGGCTGCACTTCACTTCATTAAATTCAGTTTTAACTGTGTATGAAAAAAGCTCGGTCATGAACTCTTTGCCGTTTCAAAATGCTTTTGTTAAGAACTGTTAGGTATGACCAAGTGCGCGAAACTTGATCTTTTGGCTTCGTCGGTTCCTCTTAGTCCATTCGTTTCGCTTTATTATTAACGCTTTATTAGACTGGCATGGAGTGTAATAAAAAATATATCAAGGGACCCACATTTTCTACGTGCATGCACCGAACATGCTGCAACACATCAATCAACTACAGTGTGCTGTTACAAAGGCTATCTTCAAATTGGCGCTTGTAATTTCCCAGAATTCCATTTAGGCTGCCTTTAGCAAGGTACGCTTTTCACCTTACTTGCCTGAACAGCAACTAGCAGCGTAGCTCTGAAACTATGCCCAAAGTGCGCTAAAGGGCAAAGGCTAAAGCAATGCGACGTGTTTCGCTGAACCAAAGGTACACCAACTGCTCTTCGTTGTACACTTCCCTCAATCTGAGGATATAGAATACCAGAAGTGAGGTCTGCTCGTTAACGAGTGGTGTAATTGCCCTTAACTGGGCTCCGCTTTCCGCTATCTTCGGCAGTAAGGTTCTCGTTAGCACCAATGCCAAACCCACGTGCCTACAAGCGCGGGAGTTCTCTGCAACAACCAAAACGTGCGCTTCTGCAACGACACAACTAACTCCCAGTGTTTTATGTTGGCCCTATTGGGGTTGAGTGCTTTGTATTCTGCGCTGCATTTTTTGTTTTTCTTGCCTTCCTTTTGCTGCAAGCTGAACGTGAAATGCCCTGCAAGCAATGTTATTACTGCGAATGCCTCACTGCCCTCCGGCGTAATTTAGAAGTGAAGATCCGTGCGCTTCCGCGCGCGTGTACACACACACACACACACACACACACACACACACACACACACACACACACACACACACACACACACACACACACACACACACACACACACACACACACAACACACACTATATATATATATATATATATATATATATATATATATATATATATATATATATATATATCTTACCCAAGTATTTATTCTCAGTCAGATAAGCAAAATATGCACTCTGCGCAGATTTGGCTTCTCTCAGCGAGGTAATTTTTGCATCGCTGACACGTCACTTCGTTTCCAGCTAGCGCTTTTAAAATGCCGCGAAGGGAACCTATTCATAGCTGCGCCTCAGGCTACCTTAACATATCAACTACGCGTACAGGTACCATTGAAACGAGATAGGCCGCTGATTTCGTTTCCCCAAGCAAATTTATTTTAACTTCGGTAATACACTTGAATATAATTTAATGGGATGATGCGCCCTGGAGAAAATTATTTTGAAGAGAGCCAATATCACTTACAACCCTACTGCTTGAGGAGCGGTTGTTTACTGCAAGATAATCGTGTGTTCTTTCTTTTGTACTCTCGTTTCTTCTCTTCCGGCCTGCGCGACTAGAAATCTCACATATCGTTGGGTATGTTTTGCAGTGGAAACTGGACAAAGTTTGGAGGTGAGAGAAAGTAAATATTTTCCTTTCTGGTAGAAGAAAAAAAAACTACAGATTTTTGGTTTCTGTGCGAAGCTGCCGCAAGATTTTTAAAAAAAGCCGCTAAGGGAATCCAAAGTACTGCCGCTACGAGTGCACCAACTCGCAGGACCACCGGGTACATAGACCAAATTTTTTTCATTCAAGACGAAGACACCTGGATCAACCAACTTCAGAAACTTAGAGCCAAATAAAGTTTTTCATTGATTGATTGATTGATTGATTGATTCAATCATTCATTCGTTCCAGATAACTTACTCCTATTAAAACGTGAAAATGTAGGCGCGGATCATAGCATGAAGAAAAACAAAAAGAAGTTTTAATTCGCCGGCGAGGTAAGAGAGCTGAAATACATTTGTTTATTTTCTTATTTTATTCTATGTCCAGCCCCTCTATTTCCACATGTTAATTTGATTTGTACCCGAACAAACGAGTTTTGCGTCGAGCTCTCGACTTCTGCACTTGCTGTTCGTTCGACGCCGCTTACCGTCATATTGGCGCGGCATTAAATACGTTATGAAAGTGCACAGGTACAAAAGCTGAAATATTTTTCTCGCTAATTTCGCCTAAAATGATGCTTTTGTTCAAATCTATGATAAGGCAAGGACCTTTAAACTTGATCACCTAACAAATGACTGCTGCTCTCCTTTTGTTTTCTTAAAGAGGCGCAGTGAATTAGCTCGATTCACAAGCTGTTCTACTTTGACAACATAGGTTCGAGGGGGGGGGGGGGGGGGGGGTATGCGTGACAAATAGTTGTCATCCTGACAGAAGAACACTCAATAGCCACAAATGTGCTATTTCATTCACCTCTGTCGAGAAAATAAAAGCTGAATAGTTGTCCTACATCGCCTAGCTATAGGCTTCGAACATGCGAAAACAGAGAACAAACTAGTAACTTTTAATTGTGCAGTTGAAAATAAAGCAAATTTTCCACCTCGTGGTTTCATGAAAGAATTTTGTCAATCGAGCAAGAAAATTTGAACTTATAACATATCATTAAAAAAGGAGATACACGTGTTAACGATAAATTATTCAGCCTGTCCAAAAAGAACTTTAGATTTTAAACTTTTCAAAGCACTCACAAATACCGACACCTGGCTGTAACAGTCACCTTCCTTTTGTTGTTTATTTATTTCTATGTACGTACCTCATTCTTTTCCTCTTTTTCTTTTCATGCGAACTGTCATGCGTGCACATGTTTGGCTTCATTGGTAATTGATCTGTACTGGGTGTCAGGTAACTTGAACGAAGGATTCATACAAGCGCGGGACGGAGCTATGTGATACCAATGGCTTATTGTTTAGCGTCGTATGCCGCTCCTCAGAATAGTTTTTGAACTCCGCTTAACTAGACTATTAGAGAATATTACTGGTGCGAAATTTTTAATATTCACTTTCGGAGAGGCTAAGAGCCTGAAGAGCCTACATGGCAGAAGCTGTTGTACTCATATTTGGCCTGTGTCGGGAGCACGCTTAATTGGAATCGTGGGTTGAGCCCAACCGTCAGTTTTAAGAATATATGACGGCAGTAACGCTTCTCGCCATCACAGAAACACATGTGGGAAAAAGTGACTTAATGTGGGGATGCGCAGCGATGGTGTGGAGGTGGAGTATCCGCTTCGCGTGGAAGAGGACCGGGGTTCTATTTCCGGTGCCACGCAATTCTTCAGGGTGATAAAAACAACTCCACGTGCCAATGGAATAGCAAAACCAGGCGTGTGGTGCAGCCTGATTTCAGTGACCAAAACCGACAACGCACTCTCTCACCAGAAGAAGATTTGCCCACCCTTGTGTAGTACTCGGCGGCAACTTCGTATATGAAGAAACCAATTAACCCCAGGCCCTCAGTCGCCAGCGGCTGCGGAGAAACTGACCCAAGTGGCGTTCAGACATGTGATGCAGCGGAGGGTGCTCAGAATCTCAGGTTCCGAACAAGCCATGTTTGCAAACTGCACATGCAAAGTTTAACGCCAGAACCTTAGCCAGTGAGGCTAGTCTAGCAGTGCTGTTATAGGAACTAGCGGTTGTTAAATAGGATGTTGTAGGGCCTAGTGAGGTCGGGAAGACATTTGAAGCGTATACAGTGTTAAAGGCAGGGTACGTACTATGCTATCGTAGATTATTGGACAGACGAGAACTAGGTGTCGGATTTATGATCAATAAGGATATAGCTGGCAACATAGAGGAATATTATAGTATTGATTAGAGAGCGGCAGCTTTTGCAGTTCGGCTTAATAAGAGGTACAAACTGAAAATTGTACAGGCCCACGCGCCGATATCTCCCTATGTAGACCAGATCGTAAAAAGCTCCTATGAAGACGAGGACGCCATTGAGCAAAGTAAAAACACAGTACTCTGCACTGACGGTCGACTTTATAGCCAAGGTAAGGAAGAATCGAAGATACAAGGCGCAAGAGTAGACAAGACGAATAAAGAACGAGCACGGACTAGGCGCTTACTGTAACTGTAGTTCATTGCACGAGCTCGCTTTTTATAGCAAGGTGGAAGGAAAAAAACAAACAACACGAGCATTACTCTGACGATAGCTGGGTCGATAAGAAAAGAATCGAAAGAGAAGAGACCAGGCCGTAGGCGACTATTAAATAGGCTCTAAGAATTGCAGGGTGAAGTTATTATTACAGTTCACAGAGAGAAACAGTTTACACATCATGAAAATCTTCTTCTGCAGGCGAGAAAACAGGAAATGGATTGGGAAGACGCCCAATGGTGAGAATAAAAATCATATAGACTTAACACTATGCGCTCACACTGGCATTGCGCAGGATGTGGCGTGCTCGAAAGTGCGCGTTGTAGCGACCGCAAGTTGGTAAGATCTCGAAATAGCGTCGACATCAAGGAGGAACGGACGAAACATATGAAGCGGAAGCACATTAACCAGTTGGCTCTTGGAGGGACAGTTGATAAATTCAGGATTTCGTTGCAGAACAGATGTGCAGCATTAACTATGAGACGACGACCATACTGTTCAAGCAGTGAAGGATATCTCACAGCTATCATTACGGAATGCCCAGTAGAAGTAGGCAGCAGGTTGGTTCCACAGGATACCAGCAAGCTATCTCAGGATACAAAAGATCTGATTAAAAAACATCAAAGCATGAATGCGTCTAACCTCACAGACTGAATAGAACTGGCACAGCTATCAAATTTAATAAATAAGCGCGAGGTAGCCAACATAATAGTTAATTCGGAGACAATCGAGTATGCTCTAAAAAACGGAGGTAGCCTAAAAAAAAGAAGTATGCATAGGCAGAAAACAGATGTGTTCGGTAAGTGGCAAAGAGAGCAATGTCATTAGCAATATGGATAAGTTAGGTAAAGTAGCCGAAGAGTTCTACACAACTGCATACAGTCGCCATTGTAATCAGGACATTAATGAGAGTGGCAGTAGTGCACAGCACTGGGACATCCCGCCCGAAACAAAACCGCAAGAAAACGAAGCTTTGGCAGCGATTCAATGGGTGAAAGCACCCTGGGAGGAACAAGTAAGAACAGTTCTGTTGATATACGAAGGGAAGATTGTGCACAAAAACTAGCCACCCTGTATAAGCAATGCCTCATGACCTGTGGAGCACCAGAAGCTTGGATGAACGCTCACATCATCTTTGTCCATAAGAGAGGAGACGTCAAGGACTTGAAAAATTACAGGCCTATCAGCTTTCTCTCCATTGCCTATAAGGTATTTACGAACGTAATCGGTAATGGAGTAAGGACAACCGTAGATTTCCATTAACCAAATCATTAGGCAGGTGTTAGTGAAAGCTACTCAACAACAGACCATAATCACACTATCAATCTGGTGATAGGGAAATCCGCATAGTATAACTAACACCAATATATAGTCTTTATAGATTAGGAGAAAGCATTTGACTAAGTCGGAACTTCCAAAGTCATGTAGGCATTGGGGAAACAGAGCGTAAAAATACTTATTTAAAAATACTCGAAAATATTTATAGCAGGTGCAGAGCTTCCATAGTCTTCCATAAATTCAGCCATAAAATTCCCATAAGAAAGGTTTTCAGGCAGGGAGTCACCTCCTGTTTATTGGAGGTATTCGCAGGCCTTCTGAAAAGCAGGGGAAAACAGTTAATCGAGAATATCTTAGTAATCTACGAATCGCTGATGACACTGCCTTGTTAAGTCACTCACGAGATGAACTTCAAGACATGATTAATGAGTTAGACAGGCAGAACACTATTGTGGGTCTAAACATTAACATGCAGAAAGCCAGAGTAATGGTCAACGGCCTAGCAAGGGAATAGCAGTTCACTATTGGAAGCGAGTTACTGGAAGTGGTAGGGCAATACGTCTGCTTAGGGCAAGTAGTGATAGCTGATCCGGATCATGAGATAGAAATAACTAGAAGGATAAGAATGGGGTGAAGCGCATATGGCAGGTTCTCTCCGATCATGAATGGCAGTTTACAAATTTCCCTCAAGAGAAAAGTGTACAACAGCTGTCTCTTAAAGGTAGTCACCTATGGGTCAGAAACGTTGAGGCCAAGGAAAATGAAGAGAAAGAAATGAAGAGAAAGAAATGGGCTTGGGCAGGGCATGTGATGTGAAGGCAAGATTAACCGTTGGTCCGTAAGTGTGTAGCGGTGCTGATGAATATGAAGCTGGGTGCACGACCTAGCTCGCGCAGAACAGAACACATTCGGCAACAGGCTTGGCCAGCAACGTCGACTGCCCACTCCACCGGCTCAGCAGCCGCGGCTACCGGGCCTCCAAAAAATGTGGATCGCCTTTCACATGGGTAACTGACTGCATTCCAAGGGAGCGAAGCGTAGCAGTGTAGCAGAAGTTCGGTGGGTGGACGAGATTATGAAGTTCTCGGTGATAAGTTTGCAGCATTTAGTGGAGGACAGGGTTAATTGGAAAGGTTGCAATGAAGAAGATGACAGTGCGCCACCATCGACGACGATGAACAGGTTCGGCCGGCCTCGGCGACCGGCTGGCGCGTTGGAGAGCTCGAGCTCGCTCTGGAAGTCTGTTCTGGTGCCGCTGCTTCTGGGTCAGTTTGTGCGACGGTTACGCCGCCAGCCCTTTCAGCTCTACAATAAACCGCTCTTCAAGGTGTCTTTGTCCTGCCTTCATCCTTTGTATTGCTCCTGCCTTTGTCCTGCAGTGGGCGTTTCAGGCTGATGATGAAATAAAATGATGCCTCGACTAGAAACTCAACTGAATTTGATTCCCGACCATTCGTGATTGCGTCAAAACCTCGATGACATCGATTTCTCTGTAGCTAAGAACACGTTATGCGCTTCAGCCACCGGGCGTGTTAATAAAAAGTTAGTTATATATGGCAAATAACATGCTATTGAAGATCTTTTTTCAAAGTATCTCACCTCTGGTGTGGCCGGAACGTTTTTCCAATGAAGTATTGTCGCCTTTTCGGCGATACTAGTTTTTGTAATTTATTGACCGTGTTCGCTGGAACAGCCGGTTCAGTGTGGCATCAGTGAGTAAGGAGGCAGCCAATATATGGTGGTGGGGATAGCAATAATCACGTAGGAAAGGCAGAAGATCGGCAACCAAGCCGAAAAGCGCCATTGTTGGGCATTCTGGCTTGAGTGCTACGCCGAAAAAGCGCAAACCCGTCGAGACAAGGCTCTAACTGTCGTACTCTGTACTTTGTGAAAATTTTTACAATGAAAACTTATATATTTCGAAATATATTTATGAAGTTTTTCGCTGCAAATGCTGTACAACATGCAGTTATACAGCAAATATTGATGAGCTGCAAATACACAAGCACGTGCCTTCTTCCACAGTTATAAATAAATAAGAAACAATACAAAGATAGGAAAACGGAAGCGGTAGAGACTAGCGCCTCTGCGGGCACTCACACAGGAACAGCAAAGCTCGGTGGATTTGTCAGCAGTGCAGGAGAGCCCCAATAATTCGTGCATCTTGAGTATAATGGGATTTCTTCATGTGCGCATGCGCGCATTGAGAGACACAGAAAGGTTTGCGTGGGGGCGATTGTGTTTCTTTTTGGGGACTGCTACTCGTTAGCAGCCGCTGAAATCTGGAGCGGATTCGCGCTCGCCGTTGTTATAAATGTTTAACCGCGTGAGCGAGCTTTTAGAATTAATTCATTTACCATGTTCTTCTCCGAAAAATGTTAGCTTTTTTTTCTGGAATACAGAACTCGCATGGCAGATTTTTTTTCTATCTGAACGCTTTTGCTTCCACCCTGCCTTAATAATATATCCAGGAAGTGATTTCGGTACGGTTCACTAGGAGGCTTTCGAAATTCCTTTCCAGATGCGATACAAGTGAACGAAATAAAGAATTCTCCAACCATTACCACGGCGATCTATGCTTCGCACTATGCGCTTAAGACATGGAACCTTGACCTCTTGAACGGAAGCTTGCTGACCCTTGTCGGATTTGCTGCGAACAAACAAGTAGTCTACGGGTATACCAACGAACGTGCAAATGAATAATTCCGTATGCACCTAAGACGCTGGTTCCAAGCAGGAGTTTCCATCTGCGATGGGCAATTGTAAACTTAGTTCCTGATTTCCGGCAATTCTGAAGCGGGAATCGGGAAGTCGCACCTCTATAAATTGGCGAATAAACTTCAGCACAATTCACTTTGAAGGACGACGCCATGACATATTGGTTGCTGCATAAAACCGCAGCACTCCTTTACCAACAACACCATACGTGGTTTAAGGGGGTTTAACGCCCCAAAGCGACTCAGGCTATAAGGTACGCTGTAGTGAAGGGCTCCGGAAATTTCTACGAACTGGGCTTGTTTAACGAGCAATGACATCGCACAGTCCACGGGCCTCTAGAATTTCGTCGCCATCAAAATTCGACCGCGCGGCCGGGATCGAACCCACGTCTTTCGAGTCAGTAGCCGAGCACCACGACCACTGAGCCACAGCTGCAGGTGGCCGAAATCATTCCAGAGCCCTCCACTGCGGCACCTCTTTCTTCTTTTCTTCTTTTCCTCCCTCATTAATCGCTTCCCTTACGGCGCACTTCTGGTGTCCGACGTTATATGAGACAGATACTGCGCAATTTCCTTTCCCCAAGAACCAATGATTATTATTATTATTATTATTATTATTATTATTATTATTATTATTATTATTATTATTATTATTATTATTATTATTATTATTATTATTATTATTATTATTATTATTATTATTATTATTATTATTATGGTCAAAAACTCCTCATTTCTCCTTTATGCGGACGATATAAAAATGTTCAAGGCAATACATACTCTTCACGATTGCTTGTCATTGCAATCTGACATATCCGCCTTCTCTGATTGGTGCTTGAAGGATGGGCTCACTCTCAATTCATCTAAAACCAAGGTAGTCTCATTTACGCGTAAAACGCACAGTCTTCTCTACTCTTATTCTGTGAATGGTAGGCCGCTGCCCAGGGTTGATGAAATTAATGACCTCGGCGTACTTTTCGACCGTAGCCTCAGCTTCTCCTCTCATACAAAACGCATTGCTCTACGGGCTATGCGTACACTCGGCTTCATCTGCAGGCTTTCGAGAGAGTTTCGATCCCCACTTCCTTTCTTAAAGCTCTACCTCTCCATATGCTTGCCGCTTTTGGAATATGCGTCTGTTGTTTGGAACGGCACTTGCCAGTCGAACTGTGTAAAATTCGACAGAGTTCAGCTAAAGTTTTTACGCATATTTCAACATCGGTTTTCTTGCAAAACTTCCAGCTCTCGTCCCAGACGGAGTAACTCACTGCAGCTTCCTTCTCTTAGCTGCCGTCGCGTGAGGGCAGATATAATTTTCTTGTATAAACTTCTTCATGGTCACATTCTATGCCCTCAGCTCCTAGCGCGTATCCTTTTGCGTGTACCGCGAAAGAGCATAAGGGAATTCAGACCATTCCAAGTTTCTGCGCTCCTGCACTCCCTCTCCCCTCTGGACAGAATGCAAAAGTTGTTTAATTCTCTTTGTCCTCACCTAGATATATTCGAAAATTCTCTCCCTTCCTTTATATTGGATGTCCGTGACGTTCCACTTTGAGCACTCTTTTTCTCATACATAACTTCCCCTTTCATGCATTTTGTCTTTACTACACTTGTGCGTTTGCACCGGTATTATATTGTTTTTTCTCTCCTTAATTGTTCATCACGTGTACTTGTTTTCATTAATATTATTTCTTTAATACTGTATACTCACGCCTGATTGACTGTAACGCGTTCACTAATTACGTTTCTTATTGTGTATGATTGTATTTCTAGTTTGTATTTCAGAGGTTTCATATTCGTTCATATTAGTATTGGCTTTATTCTTGTTTGTATTTTGCTATATGCTGTACTTGGCTGTTATCGGTCGTTCATTCTCTTTGTTTATTGTTTCATTAGTTATTTATATGTCTGTTGCCTGTTCTAGCTGTTTTCATTTACCGCTGTTATCGCTGTTTTCTTGTTTTCGCTTTTTTGCTTCATGCTTGCTGTCACGCCTAGTTTATATGTCTTTCTATCGCCCTGACTGCTGCATTACCTCCCCTGAGTGTCTTCCTTTGTAGTGAAATAAATTTACATTTTGTGCGTGTGAATGGTGTACCAGCACCAAGACCTTTGGGTTGTTCCTGGGCACCGAAAAATAAAGATTGTTTGATTGATTATTATTATTATTATTATTATTATTATTATTATTATTATTATTATTATTATTATTATTATTATTATTATTATTATTATTATTATTATTATTATTATTATTATTATTATTATTATTATTATTATTATTATTATTATTATTATATTATTATTATTATTATATTGTTTTTTCTCTCCTTAATTGTTCATCACGTGTACTTGTTTTCATTAATATTATTTCTTTAATACTGTATACTCACGCCTGATTGTCTGTAACGCGTTCCCTAATTACGTTTCTTATTGTGTATGATTGTATTTCTAGCTTGTATTTCAGAGGTTTCATATTCGTTCATATTAGTATTGGCTTTATTCTTGTTTGTATTTTGCTATATGCTGTACCTGGCTGTTATCGGTCGTTCATTCTCTTTGTTTATTGTTTCATTAGTTATTTATATATCTGTTGCCTGTTCTAGCTGTTTTCATTTACCGCTGTTCTCGCTGTTTTCTTGTTTTCGCTTTTTTGCTTCATGCTTGCTGTCACGCCTAGTTTATATGTCTTTTTTTTTTCTATCGCCTTGACTGCTGCATTACCTCCCCTGAGTGTCTTCCTTTGTAGTGAAATAAATTTACATTTTGTGCGTGTGAATGGTGTACCAGCACCAAGACCTTTGGGTTGTTCCTGGGCACCGAAAAATAAAGATTGATTGATTATTATTATTATTATTATTATTATTATTATTATTATTATTATTATTATTATTATTATTATTATTATTATTATTATTATTATTATTATTATTATTATTATTATTATTATTATTATTATTATTATTATTATTATTATTATTATTATTATTATTATTATTATGCAGCTAAACAGCAACATTTTTAGATTGGGAGAGGCTATGAGCATAGACACAGCACAGCGTTAACGTAGTGAAGCCTTACAGTTTTGAATCACGTAGAACAGTCTATTAACACGCTCAGAAATACTAAAAATAAGCATTACTTCGTTGACAATTTCTGACCTACAAAGTATCATTAAAGATTTTTAGCGTCACTGCAAGAAATGACTGGTAAAAAGTAAGCGAGATCTTCGCGGCACTGCTCTCTGCAAACTGCAGTACTTTATTAACGACAGTCCTGATTGAACTCATCAGGTGATCCTTGCATCGGGCAGGAGCAGTTATTCAATATGCGGAGTAAACAATAAGAAAACAGCATGTGCCCTTCTTGGGTTACTAGAATGGTAGAAGACATTATTGGGTTGTTTCGTGTGCGAGAGGTTTGTGGTGGCTGAATAAACGTATTTTGAGAGCCAATGTACTAAATGCATAACTTCCTAATTCTCAAATGCACGCTAGATGTCAGGTGAAAATTTTGACCAAGTACGGATGCGGTAATAATATTATCGGGTCCAGTAAATGTGTACAGTAGCAGCGGCCTAACAGTAGCAATAAGCCTACGACTCTTATGAGTATTGACACTGAGCAAAATGAGCACAATGAGGTTGTGCAGGAGCCTTTCAATGAAAACTATTGAACAGCGTTAAAAAAACGGTACGAAAGAGAAGAACACACGCACAATCTACTCAAAATAACTGTATTAACAAGCAGTCCTTGGCAACAAACGGCCCAATCATCCGCGAAGAGAAGAATTTCAAGAGAGATGATATTAGGCAGGCCGTCAATATAGTTTATGAAGAGAATAAGACCAAACACTATTCTCTGAGGCACAGCAAAAAGGACGGTAGATATCGGGAAAGAATGTGAGTTCGCGCAGCCAAATTGTTGGCTGTCGGTTCGGAATCCTGGAATCCATACCAACACTGATAAACGAAGCATGATAGTTGGTTGTGGAGCTCACGTTTTACTATAGAAGGCGGCTGACCATATCAAGAGTTGTTCTAAATCAGTTTTCGGGAGTTTTACTTTCAAACAAGTCTTTCGAAGCTTTCTTTCGTTGGTTATACCCTTTTCCTCCCCCTAGCAGCTCAGGGCTTCGGCCAAACTATGGGAATACAACGGCAACGGCTGATTCGTTGTAGGACTGATCTTTTTCAATACATCTTCAATGTTGGGTCTATGCTGTGTACTGCTTGGGGTGTTATCAAACATTATAATTACCCTTTTGAGTAGGCATTGAGAGGGCACGGTGTTTTGTGAACTTTGGAAACAAAAAACTAATCACTTTAGTTCGCAATGGGGTATTCATGGAGTTTAGTTGACACAATTTGGTAGAGTTTGAGAAGCGCGTGTTACTACTTCCAAGTCCATTTGCTCGGAGAAAAGTCACCTGCTTTCTCTACAAAGCGCCTATGGTGCTTTCCGTCATTCTTCATTCGCTTCTTGACTTCAATGCACTTTACTGGACAAATTATGATCTGTGCTGGTGTGCGTGCTTGTAGCTTGTGTTGTCTCTCTGGAATCCGGGCGCGTGGATGAGCTCTTTGCGGTGTTTTCAATTTTGGTGCAAAAATGTATTTATACGCACACCATACCAAATGAATGTCAGTTGTTAGTTTAGCGCTGTGTTGTCTGTTTCCTCCTTTCATCTGCTCTCTTACGCATTGGGCCTTGCGCTGTTTCACGATTATCGTGCTCGTATAGTTCACCTACCAATTTTTTTAAATATCACTGCCTGCTGTGACTGCAAATAATCTAATAGAGTATAATTTCTGTCGATCGGTGAGGTGCACAGCGTGCTCTTGTTTAGGTAATGAAACTGTTTTGTGGAAGGAAGGATATTCGGTTTAAGTTTATGCGTGTTTAACGTCCCAAAGCGTCTCAGGCTATGAGGGACGCCGTAGTGAAGGACTACGGAAATTTTGACCACCTGGGGCTCTTTGACGTGCACTGCCATCGCACAGTACACGGGCTCTAGAATTTTGCCTCCATCGAAATTCAACCGCCGCGGCCGGAATCGAACCCAGTCTTTCGGGCCTGCAGCCGAGCGCCATAACCACTCAGCTACAGCGGTGGTTGGAAAGAAGAAAGTATTCCTAAGTAAGATTACAATCAAGTTGAGATGAAGACTCTCTTGGTAACGTCTCAAGAATATGAATGCCCTCATCTGCTTGCCTTCAACTGCACGGCCAGAAAATGCTGTTCATACGCTCTGCTAATCACCGTGCTAAACAAGAGCACCAAAGAAGTTCTTGTACATTATCTTTTTATTCAATGAAAGAAGTAAAGCAGTCTCATAAGTATACAGATATCTGTTGTTAAACTCACGTTATTATCGCGTTAGGAATCCTCACCGAATGAGTAAAGTAAGTTTGAGTATTCTTGGGAGGTCCATCGTTTTTCCTATTGTGAAGTTGTTTACCTCGTTGTACTTAATCCAGGAACGCTAGTTTTATCATTAATCTCACTTTACGCTACTTCCAAGTAAGCAAAAACCGGCATTGTATGAACGTCGTGAGCCTTTCAAAAAGCTTATCCTTAGTTTTAGCTTGATTTTTTTATTTTCTTTTACTGTCTCAGTTAGCTGCATTCAACGACATCCTTATCTGAGTTTTCGCAGCGGGCCCTTAAGGAACAAACATATGCGCACAAGTTGAGCTTTCTTAAATATCGCTTTCAATAATGAGGTACTTGTGCAATTTTGTACGGCACTGTTAACAAATTGATGGCGATGGTCTGACCTTCCGATGCGCTGAGAATTTTTGAGAGTAGGCAAACGTAACGGATACAACTGCTGCGAATACGCACTGGCCCCTAACAATAGTCGCGGCTGCATGAAAGCTGTGATGCTGTACCTCTTGGCTATCATAATAATTGATATTTTTATGACTAGCCACGACGTTTGAGCCTTGACCGCTGCATCGGCACGTGTTGTGAGTGTCGGGAGTTTCTACGGCAATAAAGTCACCCGTCAAGAACAGTGGCATGCTGCGAGGGCGCAAAGGATACAGACGATACCGCTCTCATCATTCGACTGTAGAGCAGGAGCATCGAAGAAAAGCATGCCTAGCTAGTGCGAGCTAGATTAGAGTAAATCTATCAATTATATTTCGAATTTTAAAGCCGACCAGAATCTCTACCTTCAGCTGGCTGGTAAATCTACCCACTCCGAGCGGAGCTTTCTCTCCGCACTCTTAAAGGCATATCCGTCTTGACACGTCCATTCCTCCTCAAAATATATGGCCCCACTATACTTTCCACGGAGCTGCATGGTAGCAGTGAGACAGCAGAGCGGAAGCGTAGAGAGCTTGTGTGTGGCAATATTCCTAGACATTGGCGACGTTACGGCTTCCAGAAAGCCGGCACATCAGACGTATTATCAGGGATGTCTCGAATTCCTCTCTGACTATAAAGAACGCCTGGAACACGAAATATGCATGAAGTATCGAGTAACAACAAAAATGACCTTGCCGGTGAAACCGGTTCTCTAATATCTTTTCCTGGCACAACTGTGGTGGCATAGACAGTGACAGTCCTCAATACTCCTCAGACTTTGTTGGTTGGCGTCTCCAATGACAGAACAACTTTATTGGCCTTCAGTTTTCTCGTTCACTTTGAAACTAGTTTTTTTTTTAATAATTTTGCCTCCGGCTCATATACGTTCGTTTCGTCACAGGCAGTAGCTGTAATCTGTTTTTCTTATCTTTTGGCAAGCGATTCACTGTGGTACGGACTCTTGCGCTTAATTCATTTAATTCGTTAATTTTACCGGCAATGTTGTTACACATGAAAATCGACTAAATCATGGTGTTTTCTCCAGATTATCGTTTCCTACAGTGTATTTAAATTTAGCTCTCCGTTATTTTATTGTTAATTCTTGATATTTGTTCATTTTTGCTGCCTCTGTACCCACCTCTGCAGCTTCACTAAAAAGTGCGGTTTTGATGAGGCATATACGTGCTCAAGAGATCTGAAAATGTGGTTAGCACTCTTTTGATTTCTAGAGACCGTGTACTGTGGGATGTCAGCGCACGTTAAAGGACTCCGGGTGGTCGAAATTTCTTGAGCCCGCCACTATGGCCTCCCTCATAGCCTGACACGCTTTGGGACGTTATACCTTTATAAACGATAAACTTTTTTGTTTTACAATATTTCTCTAATACTCAAGCCCTTACAAACCGTACAGGCTGCTCGAGGACCCGCTGAAGCTCCTAAATCCCCATTTTGATTCTCCTTCCTCTCACTTCTGTGCATTCTCCAGAAGGGCCTAGTTTGTTTACTCTTGAAGCGAAATATGCTAATCGCGCCATAATATATTGTTTGCCTTCCTTTACATGGCCGTATATTTGTTTACACTTTCTGCAAGCAATGAAGAACTGGATGCATTTAACGCATCAGTGCTGTGTTGTTCTATCAATTGCTACCTGAGCAAAGACTGAAGTGGTATCTACTTGTTTCTTTATTCAATTTCGTGGCACATTATAAAGTCACCTTGTGTTTAAAGGTAGCTCATTACTGGTCTAGAATAACTAAAAACGCGCTCGCGATTGCCGAATATCTGACCATAAGTTGATCCTGATCCTGTCGCCCGGTCTCTCGTCTTATAGCGTTGTTTAATTTGTAAGTGCGACGAAATATGTTGTGGATACTACCTTATTCGAAGAGTATAAATTACGTCTTCAGCTGATTCAGGCCGGCATTTGATTTTCAATCGGTAGTATAACGTGGGCAGAGGCTATGGCATTACCATATCGTTTACCTTTGGTCCTGCCCTAACTCTGTCCATTGCTTGTAAGAGAAGGAGCGAGAGAAAGAACTGAATTACGAAGTAGCATTAATCGTGTAAGTTACCATCCGAGACTGCCACGGCGCCTTCTTGTGCGCGTCGCCCTTACTGAATTTGCAACACGTTTGACATTCCGCTACCCCACACCCAAGAAATACTGGAATTGTCAACATTCGTTTTGTTTTGTTTTATCGCTATCTCAAAGGCCCAATTGAATGGGTATTACATGAGGGAGTGGGTAACAGAGCATAATATTGCTTCAATTGATGACTTGAATAATGATTGATCAGTATAAAGCACGACGTGGCCGGGTAAGTCATTCCAGTCTTTCGCGGTGCATACAAAAAATGAGGACAGATGAGCAGATGTGCGGGCAGGCGGAAGATAGGTGGTCTTTTCATGGTTCGTGTGGCTTGAGTTGCTGAAGGCTAGGATGATAACAGACTCGCGTGGAACATCATAATAGAACTTGTGATACAGACATAATCTTGCGCTGTGACGTCGGCTAGTTAATTTTGAGAGATGAGCATGGCGTTTTAGTTTGGTGACATTTTTATGATAAGAATAAGCAGAGAAGATGAACCTAGAGGCGCCGTTTTCAATTGCTTCTAGCTTTTTAGAAAGAGTATTTTCTTAGGGTCCCAGATAGCGCATGCACACTCATGTTTAGGCCGTACAAATGTTAGATACGCTATTGATTTCAACGATGGTGGTGCTAGACGTAACGTTCGCCGAAAATACCCGAGGACGCGGTCAGCTTCGATTTGTGTGACATGGTATGACCACCTAAGATCTTGCGCTAAATGAAGGCCTGAGTATTTGTAAGTTTTACAGCGGTTATTTCTGAGTTAACAATAAAGTACTTTGAAGATGAGTTAGAGTGACGTCTGTGGAAGGAAAGGAGAGCAGTTTTTTTTTCACGTTAAGCGACGTTAGCCATTTATCACACCAAGCTAATATGCAATCTATGTCGGAATGAAGGAGCTGGTGATCTTTGTTAGAGATCATAGGACGGTATACAACGCAATCATCAGCGAACAGGCGGATGTTAGAGTGTATGTCAGTTAGCAGGTCGTTTATATAAACCAGGAAAAGAAGGGGCCCGAGGACCGTGCCTTGGGGTAACCCAGAAATAACAAAGGAGCAGCAGGATGAACTTTTATTAGCAAAAACAAACTGTTGCCGGTTACTTGGAAAATTACGAATCCAGGCAAGAACAAGGGACTGGAGATTAAGATGTGAGAGCTTCAAAAAAGCCGCTTGTGGGGAACTTTGTCAAAAGGTTTTCGAAGTCTAAAAACAGGGTGTCCACTAGGATATGGAGATCAAGTTAAGCGCTTAGGTCATTATTAAATAGAGCTAATTGAGTATCACAATAAAGGCCTATTATGAATCTGTGCTGGTTCGCGTGAAATAAATCAAGAGAGACTAGAAATTTCATGACGTGAGAGAAGGTTACGTGCTCCATTAATTGTGTGGAACGGTAGTAATGGATATCGGGCGGTAATTGCGACGAGAAGATGAAGGCGGGGCACTTGAATACAAGAGCTGCCAAGGCATGCTGAGGTGGCCCATAAATATGAAAAAAGAAAACAAATGAAGAAAGCAAAGCCACATATTCTCCGGAGTGTGCATTTCCCACTCGCCGGCAATGTGTGCAGAACTCGAATGCCCGATGAGACGCGGCCTGACGAACGTGAAAACTGCGGACGACGGTGAAGTGATACTCTTTACGAGCGCTATTCCTACAAATTCGATCTCATTTATTTACCATTTTTTTATTGCTCGAACGTTTCCTTCATTGCGATCAGTCTGTTTACCTTCCGGCAGATTCCTACGTTTCTCGAAAAGCCACGTAAGTACGGAAGTATGTTACTCCTGAAACAGCATGAGCTGTTCCTGTTTTAATGTTTTTTAAAGGCAGAGGCGACGAGCAGTTAGTTAACTTTGAATCTGCTCTGGCTTGGTTGGAGTGCACGGGCGCTTGGCATAAACGCGTGCTGGGCGTTGGGTAAATGCTACCGTTACCTTCATACCTATTATAGCTGCCCCCCACCAATAGCCAACAATTGCTCTCATCTTCTGCTATGCGTGCTTTTGTTTTCCTTGAGCGTTTGTCACGGCTGACTACCCATGAGATTGGTCCCTTTTCGGCAGTTGGTGATTAGATAGGACAAACACGATTTATGGCGCTGCAAGTCAGATGGCGTAAGATTGAAACCTCAAAAACAGAAAACGTTCTCTTTCTGGTACACATTAATAGTCATGGCAAAACTTTCCTTACGTTGCACACTAATAGAGCGCTGGATAAGCAGAATAGAGGCGATAAGAGCATTGTTATGATAAATGTTCGTAAAGCAGGAGTCAGAACTTCAACGGAAATGAGTGCAAGGCCATCTTTTCTTTGTGGTGCTATTGATTAGAGTTATAAATTGCCTGCGCATCAAATTTTGCGGCCCGACGATTCAAAAATATTAAAAGAATGCAGCGGTACCTACTGCAGACAAAATGCGAACCCACTACTATCACATGTCGTATGCTGAGCTCCTACAATGGAGAGTTGGTGGGTGTTTTTATTTCCTCACGTCGGAACATTTCAGTGGGCAACGCTGGCCTCTATCTAGTGTTCTAATATCTAATGTATTTTGGTGCATGTCATTTTACCTTGTCAGGGTCCGGCAATGTCACAATCGATAATAATAGCAGACTGTCAGGAATGTCCATGTATACATCGAATTTCACGTCGGTCTTTATGGAATTGGGGGGGGCGGGGAAGCAATTGTGCATGAAATTTCTTGGGCTACACAAGTTTTAAAAAAGAGAAAAACTGAGCCCCCACTAACAAGGGCAGCTGTGGCTGAAAATCTAGCATCCGCTGTAACAATGTTCCGGGAATCAATGGTGTTTCACTTTTGCCTGTACGTACGTAAAATAACACTTGGGCTTTTGGGAAGCAAAGAAATTATAATAGTATCCATTGCAGCTACCTTAGGTTTCTTTGCAAAAAACTGTAGTTCATTGACCCTGCGGCGGAGCACTTCTTCAAGCGACAGCTAGAAGGGGCACAGCAGCTTCCTAGTGTGGGCAAAGTTTTTCCAGCCTTTCTAGTCAGCGTGTAACTTCTGCTAGAATAGAGGATCTGTTGTTTTCTTTTTCCTGGGGACGATTCCGTCGGCCTGTTGCGCAGCAGTGAAAGCGTGATAACGGCCGTGTTCATGATTTGCACAATGACGCCACAGAAACAGTTCGTCGACTCACTAAACTCTCCGACTGCGGAAAACGTCTAGACAATTCTTCGCCATTAAAACAACTTGAACGAATTCAAGATCAATGTTTTCTCTGCATAATTTCAGCATTCAATTTTCTATACTGTATGAAATTGCGAACCTATAATTTATCTTTTAGCATCAGATACAGTTGCTAGCTAGGATTTGTCAAATACGGCCAAGCTCTACTTTCTGCAGGACTTGTCGGGCTAGTTGGTTGATCATAATGCAAAAAAGACGAACTGCGCAACAAGAACACGGACGAAAGGGAGGCAGTTGTAAGTCTGCGTTAGTGTGTGTCTGCCTCCCTTTCGTCCGTGTTCTTGTTGCGCAGTTCGCCTTTTTTGCATTCTACTTTCTGCACCGCCTGCACGAAATCACCCGCAGGCGCTTTGCGTGGCGACTGTGCGCCTGGCGTTGATCCCCCGCGAGAAATCTGGAAAAGGCTGAACAGCGTCATGCAAATGATGTTTTGCACTGATCGTGTGCACGGCAGAGACTGTGCGTTAAAGATTGCTTCGCCTTGCTTCTTGTTATGCGACAAGCTAGGGCGCTTTAAAAACAAAGCAGGGTACTGCACTTTGAATTATATATTATGTAGCAACTCCCAATCATAACAGCAGTGTTTAAGGTTAGGTCCTATGAAGTTTTAGAATGTACGATGGGCTGTATATTAAAATATACCTTAGGGTTGGGTTTTGCGACCATGCGTATGCAAAGAGCTTCAAGGGGTATTTTCATTGTCAGTTTTATAAATAACAGACAAATAATTAAATGCTTCAGTCACTGGAGTTATATTGCACGTTTTTATGGGAAACTTACAAGTGATTCCAATCACAATCCTCGTAGCTGGGAAATGTTCCGAGATATTCGCACCCGCATTTGGAAGCAAATTCACGTAATGACTCATCCAAGAAAATCACGAACGGTTCGGACTTCCTCCTTGATGTGACAGAGCTGTTGCCTATGCCGTTTCTAAGAATGAGCTTCACCAAAGTGTAGACCGAACTGTTATCAGCTTCACCTTTTGTTGTGTGTCATTTGCCGTCTAATTTCGACGTGCAAAAGCTGCATCACAGAGGTGCCGTTTTTCCGCTCATTTGAACCGCCTTGTCTCATCATATGCAAAACCCCACCACCCTGTTCTCGCATATTTAGCGTTGCAAACCACTACCCCAGAAGCTACCGGACAATGAATGTTACTCCGTCTGAGTGCACTAACGTTGCTTTTTTTTCTACGCGTCTTTAATTATGAAGTTACACTTTGCAATTAGTTATAGTTGAGAGGCCGCTTACTCAAAAGCAGTACTTCCTCCCGTCAATACTAGCAATCCATCCGTTAGGTTTTGCTGAAAAACGATTTCGTCGGCTATCTCTTCGTAATATTTTTCAGATTGACCCATTCTGCTGCGATGCCTGCCGATACAGAGTGTTTCCTGAAGGAAGCTGAGACATCATGTGGTCAGGCATGTTCGATGCAGCATTCTAGTTTTGACTGAACGAGGCTTGCTCATCGCAGCGTTTCATATAAAAATATTTTCAACTCATTATAGAAAGAAGTAAGCGCTATTACCTAAAAAATAAGAAAGAGATTCCGTAGACACTCTACGACTTCTGAATATATCTATCAAGGACCACAGAATCTCTCTAGACCAGTAAGAGGATGAAGACATTATCAACCCGTGGCATCTTGGGATCACATTAAGCCAAGATTCAACGCACTTGCCAAGTTGTAACAGGGCTTCGAGTAGTGACCATGTACTATTTATGAACCAGTTTCGCGGTTTTCACACGCTTCCATGCGGCCATTAAGGGCAGCTTTACAGTTTCTACTGAAACTTCGTAGCAGAAGGAAAATTCGTCCTGGTCCGGGGTTCGAACCTGGTACCACCACCTCGCCGGAGCAGTCGATCTACTAAGTGAGCTGACCGGGAAGGCTAGCATATGGTAGGACGAGAGCATTGGTGTAGACTGGCACCGACGCTTAGACGACTTCGAAGTGGACCGCGTGAAATTAGATTCAACGCAAGCACGTAACGTTTGCGTTTATTAAACTGGTATGTTTTGATCCTGGTATGGTTTTATCACTGATAAGATACCTCGGGAGAACAGATAGAAAAGCAAGTATATTGTGTACATCATTGGCATGTATGCTATGATGACCGGGCACCCAGCGCACTTCTATATTCTGCTTCAATATGTTTGGCGAAAAGCACTTGAGGAGCGAATTACTTGGTTCTTGTGACATCTTTCATACCGTATAGCCCATACAGCAACTATGAAGCTTGAGCAGGTAACGTGCTTAACATTTGTTTTTTTTTTGAAATTGAGCCTTACGGCCAAAAGGGTACTATAATGTTCGGGCAGCTGCGTCATTTTTCTTATTTAGACAATCGTGGACCAAGAGCTGCCCACAAGACTTTCAGGAGTTCCTGTAAAATTCAGTGCTCTGGTAGTTTGCATACAAATAATGGAGTACTGTTTTATATTTTGCTGCAATCGACGACCGTCTGTGCTCACCTCTAGTAAGGATATGTCACAGTGAACATAATCGAGTTCTAATAGAGCAACTATATGTTTAAAGGAGCTCATTATAAAATTGTAAACTAGTGGGCTCTAGGTTACCGACAGGCTGGACGACTCTGATCGGGAATGGTAGTGTTAAGGGTGGTAATCTTGAGAACAGTTGTCTATGACTCGTGTCGCGCAAATGCTGATTTCATGGATGGTCCACTTCGGATAATAGGTTTATGGCGTATTTAACAGTTATAAACATGTGTCTTTT
This sequence comes from Amblyomma americanum, assembly GCA_030143305.2. Lineage (NCBI taxonomy): Eukaryota > Metazoa > Arthropoda > Arachnida > Ixodida > Ixodidae > Amblyomma > Amblyomma americanum. Next base: position 119,582 of record JARKHS020034917.1, read on the forward strand.
CTCGGGTGGTCACTAGGCCACCTCAAAAATAGAGGTTCTCAATGGGGCTAGCTCGATAACCACTTGTGGCAAGACGGAATCTGTCTTGGAAGCAGGGTAAAGCATATTTAAGGCAGAACAACTCTGACTCATGGGGAACAGAGCCTATGTGAATACGCGATAGAGCGAAGCTATTAAGATTACTCAACTGGTAAATATCGGTCAATATTCTATGACTGGTGCGATAGGATTTTCAGCAGGTTGAGTACATTGCCTTAATTTAGCCGTAATTGCTTGGTGTAGGCGCCCAGTTTTTCATAAACTACAACGCCAAGAAATATGCGGTCTTCTCTTACTGTGAAGCTGCCACGATTGAATGTTATGTTGAGAACAAGTACAATGCCGCGCTGTATTGAAAAGAGTACACATTTTTGATCTTCGACTCTAAATATTAGCCATTTTCGTTATCGCAGCTGGAGACCCGTTGACCCCTTCATATATGCTCTTCGATGTTTCAAAGCGATGCAGCGATGGCGTAGAGGTAGAACATCCGCCTCGCGTGCAAGAGGACCGGGGTTCAAATCCTGGTGCCGCGCAACTCTCCACCGGGTTTAAAAAAAAAAAACAATCCGCGTGTCGATGGAATTGCATAACCAGGCCTGGAGTGCGGCCTTATCTCGGTGACCAGAACCGACAACGCACTCTCTCACCAGAGCAGGATTTGGCCACCCTGGTGTAGTACTTGGCCACAACCTTCTATGATCAAACCAATTAACCCTCGGCCCTCAGTCCCCAGCGGCTGCAGAGCAACTGACCACGGCGGCGGTCAGACCTGTGACGCAGCGGAGGGTGCTAAGAATCTCTGGCTCCGGACAGGCCGCCATTGGAATCTGAACCTGGCAACGTTTAACGCTAGAACTTTAGCTAGTGAGGCTAGCCTAGCAGTGCTGTTTGAGGAACTAGCGGGAATTAAATGGGATGTGATAGGGCTTAGAGAAGTTAGGAGGACAGGTGAGGCGTATGCAGTACTAAAGGACGGACACATACTGTGCTATCGCGGGTTAGAGGATAGACGAGAACTAGGTGTGGGCTTCCTCATTAATAAGAATATAGCTGGCAACGTAGAGGAGCTCTACAGTATTAACGAGAGGGTAGCAGCTATAGTAATTAGGCTGTATAGGAGGTACAAGCTGAAAGTGGTGCAGGCCTACGCACCCACATCCAGCCATGATGACCAGACCGTTGAAAGCTTCTATGAGGACGTAGAATCAGCAATGAATAAAGCAAAATCGCAGTACACTGTACTGATGGGCGACTTCAATGCGAAGGTGGGCAAGAAGCAGGCTGACGACCACGCGGTAGGTGACTATGGGATAGGCTCTAGAAATAGCAGGGGAGAGTTATTAGTCGAATTCGCGGATAGAAATAATTTACGGATCATGAATACCTTTTTCCGCAAACGAGAAAACAGGAAGTGGACCTGGAAGAGCCCCAATGGTGAGATTAAAAATGAAATCGACTTCATACTATGCGCTAAACCTGGCATCATTCAGGATGTGGCCGTCCTCGGAAGGGTGCGTTGCAGCGACCATAGAATGGTAAGGTCTAGAATTAGCTTAGACTTGAAGAGGGAACGGAAGAAGCTACCGAAGAAGAAGACCATTAACGAGTTAGCCGTAAGAGGGAAAGCACAGGAGTTTACGATAGCGCTGCAAAACAGATATTCGGCTTTAACTAAAGATGATCTTGATGTTCATTCAATGCACGATAACCTGACATCAATAATTACGGAGTGCGCAGTAGAAGTAGGCGGTAGGACAGTTCGAAAAGATACCGGGAAGCTATCTCAGGTGACGAATGATCTGATTAAGAAGCGCCAAAGCATGAAGGCATCTAACACTACCGATAGAATAGAACTAACGGAGCTATCAAAGTTAATAAATAAGCGCAAGGTAGCCGACACAAGGAAGTTTAATATGGAGAGAATCGAGCATGCTATAAAGAACGGAGGTAGCCTAAAAACAGTGAAGAGGAAACTAGGCATAGGTAAAAACCAGATGTATGCATTAAGAGACAAGCAGGGCAATGTCATTAGCAATATGGATAAGATAGTTAACGTAGCCGAAGAGTTCTACACAGACCTGTACAGTAGCCAATGTAATCAGAGCGCTAATGAGAAAGACAGCAGTGCACAGCAATGCGTCATCCCGCCAGTAACGAAAGATGAAGTAAAGAAAGCCTTAGAAGCAATGAAAAGGGGAAAAGCAGCTGGGGAGGACCAGGTAACAGCAGATCTGTTGAAGGATGGAGGGGACATCGTGCTAGAAAAACTAGCCACCCTGTATACGCAATGCCTTATGACCTCAACTGTACCAGAAGCTTGGAAGAATGCAAACATTATCTTAATTTATAAGAAGGGAGACGCCAAGGACTTGAAAAATTACAGGCCGATCAGCTTACTATCCGTTGCCTACAAAGTATTTACTAAGGTAATCGCTAATAGAGTCAGGGCAACGTTAGACTTTAATCAACCAAATGATCAGGCAGGCTTTCGTAAAGGATATTCCACAATAGATCATATTCACACTATCAATCAGGTGATAGAGAAATGCGCAGAATATAACCAACCTCTATATATAGCTTTCATTGATTACGAGAAAGCATTCGACTCAGTGGAAACCTCAGCAGTCATACAGGCATTGCGTAATCAGGGGGTAGAAGAGCCTTATGTCAAAATACTGGAAGATATATATAGCAACTGCACAGCTACTATAGTCCTCCATAAAGTCAGCAATAAAATTCCAATAAGGAAGGGCGTCAGGCAAGGACACACGATCTCGCCAATGCTGTTCAGTGCATGTTTGCAGCTGGTATTTCGAAGCCTGAATTGGGAACAGTTGGGAATAAGAATAAATGGAGAATACCTAAATAATCTGCGATTTGCTGATGACATTGCCTTGCTGAGTCACTCAGGAGGTGAACTGCAAATCATGATCAACGAGTTAGACAGGCAGAGCAGATCGATGGGTCTAAAAATTAACATGCAGAAAACCAAGGTAATGTTCAACAGCCTAGCAAGGGAACAACAGTTCACAATTGGCAGCGAGAGCCTAGAAATTGTGCCGGAATACGTCTACTTAGGGCAGGTAGTGACAGCTGATCCAGATCATGAGAGGGAGATAACTAGAAGGATAAGAATGGGCTGGAGCGCATATGGCAAATTCTCGCAGATCATGAGTGGCAGTTTACCAATTTCCCTCAAGAGGAAAGTGTACAACAGCATAATCTTACCGGTACTCACCTACGGGGCAGAAACGTGGAGGCTAACGAAAAGAGTTCAGCTTAGGTTAAGGACAACGCAGCGAGGCATGGAAAGAAAAATGATAGGTGTAACGTTAAGAGATCGGAAGCGGGCAGAGGGGGTGAGGGAACAAACACGGGTTAATGACATCCTAGTCGAAATCAAGAGAAAGAAATGGGCTTGGGCAGGGCATGTAATGCGAAGGCAAGATAACCGCTGGTTCTTAAGGGTAACGGAGTGGGTTCCAAGAGAAAGTAAGCGTAGCAGGGGGCGGCAGAAGGTTAGGTGGGCGGATGAGATTAAGAAGTTTGCAGGCAAAGGGTGGATGCAGCTGGCAAAGGATAGGGTTAATTGGAGAGCCATGGGAGAGGCCTTTGCTCTGCAGTGGGTGTAGTAAGGCTGATGATGATGATGATGATGATGATGTTTCAAAAAGTGCAGCCCTTGATCAACAAGAAGGCGATAAGGAACATATCTCGACAGTACAATATTTAAGGATTTAATTTTAACGGTGGAAAGTGTGCAAGTGAGAACGTCACATTTGAAATCCATTTCCCCCTGCATGAACCAGCTGCGTTGCGGAAATATTTCTTGACGCAACCTTGAAAGTGCAGTCCAAGAGATGTGGTGAAATATTAATCACCACATTTCACGAGTCTCCGGGGACTACAGATGACGGGTGCAAAAATTTGCTGACGTGCTTGCTAGCTCATGCATTCATACAAAACATTTAACAGCCCAGTCAAGTATATCGTGCAGAAGACATTAATACTGTTTAGTGGTTGCAAGTCGATGAAATTGGAATGGCATGACAGATGGTGATGGCATGATTTAATGACGGAAGCCCTGGCACGAGTACTCCCGACCACGTCACTGACACGACCTGGAGCCAACCAGCGATTGTCCTGATCGCGCGAAGTAGAAGAATAAAAGTGACGATGAAACTCAGGACGTGACAAGAAGACGACGAACTTTGTACTGACGCGGACGGGAGCGCTTGCGCCAGGCCGTTCGCCATAAAATCATGCCATCACGAGCTTTCATGCCGCTATGATTTCATCGGCTTGCCGCAACGTAAAATTATGTAAAAGGGGATGGCGTTTACTCGTGCACAGTATTGGTCTGCATGTTTCTTTGGGCTGAGCAAGTTCCTACCCCATCGAATGTTATTCTTTGCAGTATAATGTTGTACCGCAACTCTTGCGTCCACGACTTAGGTTGGATAGAAAAAAAAGCAGCAGTTTTTCAGCTTTATCGTGAGTAGCTCTACGCTTGTCATCGCATGCTGATAACAGACCAAGACCTGTTACCCATCTTCACAGTGCCCTCATTGACCCAAGAGGCCGCTTCATCTAACTACGCGATATTGCTTAAGCACACACAGAGCACACCCATGTCCGCTGTCTGGAGGAGAACGACGCCTCAAAAGTTTTTAAGGGCACGTACAGCAATCAATCTTTAGAAGCCACCGAAGCCCTCTTCACCGAACTCAGGCGCTTCAAGCCTGAATACCCTCGTGATACGCGCCATAGATGCTTCGTGAAATGCGGTACCCACGGCTCAGTACTGCAGCACGGCCGGTGACCGGTCGATACAACGCGCAAGCGTAGTGTTTGTACCAAGACCGACAGCTGTAGGACTTGCGTGTGAACAGGTATGAAAGCCAGTTAGGCACTCGGTTGGGCTTTAACCGGAAAGTCTCGAGCGCCTTATCTGTGGTGATCTGTTTGCATCTCTTTTCAGGTATCCGCCGGAGACGTCACTAATGGCGATGTCAGAAAGGGCCCCTTGTCTGGTGCAGCTGCGCTGTCACTCCCCCCCCCCCCCCCCCCCCCCCCACTTAAGAGCGGGAAAGTCAATGCCTGACTTTGCCCTCCGGGCGAACCGACCGAGCGTGTCTCTGCTCCTTCCACCGAGCTTCGTCGCGCGGTTTGATGAGATCGCATTCGCGTAGCGTGTATCGGCGCCGATTGCGGTTGCGAAAAAATGGGATTTCTGGAAGAGTATTCGTGGTCTATCGGACTCGCTCCCCTGCCGATGAATATCGTGCAGCTTTTAATTTTAAATATTCGGGGATTCCTGCTTCATATCAACTCGTTTTGTAAAAGACAGGCCGTTATATATATATATATATATATA